>BSBK01004999.1:0-119694 GCA_027943335.1 Chamaecyparis obtusa
GACCAATGATACACTCACCTACAAAGATAAGTTAAAGTACATGGTGGTTGGATTTTGACCTAATTGAGGATCTTAAAGAATAGCTTCTTGTTTCCGAAGTAGTTTTTGATTTTTGTCTTCATTTATGTCCCTTTCTACCTCCATTTCTAATCTGTGTATGTTGTATTTTTGCTTTCTTGATATTGTACTTTTCTTCTTCTTTGGCCTTTGAAGACCTTTTGTAACATTTTTGACAATTATGTGCATTTTGTTCTAATGGTGGCTCCTCAAAAGATAGGGTTTGGGCCTCTGAGTCTTATTTAATTTCTAGATAGTAAGGTGATCATTTTGAAAATATTGAGCATTATAATAGTTTTCTTCTTTTAATTATTGACTTTTCCACTTATTTCAAAAAGGGTTAAAATGATACTTATAACTAAATTTTATAATTATTTATAAAATACTTACAAATATTTTGTAATTATTAGTATACTATAATTATTTATAAAAATATTTTTTAGTTATTAGATCCTTTCTAGGATAGGATACATATGCATGTGTTAGATCAAAATTAATTCAACCAATAACATTGGAAATTTTGTTGAACAAATATTTAAGTCATATGTTAATAAATCTATTTATATTTTAAAAATGTTGAAAAAACTACTTATCTTTATTTGTATTGGTCAAGAGTAAAAATAGTGAGTAAAATAATTATTATTACAACTAAAATTATATAAATTTTTAAAGCTTTATAGCCACCTACATAATTTAATGCACTATTGAATGTTGATCAACTTTTTCATACACCCTTTGTAGCCTTTGCCAGGATCAAATTGGCTAAAATGAAAGGATTGAGAAGGGTCTAGTTGGAAAGTGAGTCTTTAAATATCATTAATTGTTTGAGCCCCCTAGTTGGATGATTAACTACATCATTAAAGATTGGCTAGTTCTTTTTGGGGAAAATGATGATTATTAAATCTCACATGTTTATCGTGAAGGCAACCGTGTTGTAGATAAATTGGCCAATATTGGTGGTTGGTTTCCATGTAAGAAGAATGGAACATTAATGACCAGATCCCAGTGGATCTCAATATGTTACATTGCAATATTGATGATGCATGCAATATACAAGAGGTATTTGGAAATGATGGAGGATGATGTGCTTCTTGGTGTCCTTGGTAGGATAACATTTATCTAGGGATAGAAAAGAAAATTTGTAACTTTATTCATTGTCTCTTTTTTATTTAGTTCAACTCCTTTTCTGGTTTAGTTCGCTATGAATTTGGAATTTTGTACAATGGGGGGTAATATAAACTATATTGAGCTCATTGTCTATGAAAAATAGAAGAATATAGAAATGATTTATAATGGGATCTCGGTGAGAGAATTGACTAGGTTTATTGAGAAGCTTCAAGGTGGAGATTCCCTTCCTCTATGTCTATGGTCTACAACTGGAAGTGAACAAAGACATGGTGGATAATGTTTCTAACACCTTTGTTAAGGGAACCAAATTTTATAGGGATAATAAATGTGCTACTAAGGTGATGAAAAAAAAATTCTTGTCGAAAGAAGGGGAGAAGATGAGAAGGAACATGAATGATCGATGGGAGATAAATTCTTTTGAAGCCATGGTAGGATGTCACAAAGATTATTATGTGATACATGACCTTAGAAAGTATATTTTGTAGCATCATCAACTATTATTTTGTCATTTTAAAACCACTTTTAGCATAGAATTTATGTATATCTTTTCCCATTTTTTCAGGAGTCATCATTGAATAATAGTATTAGCGCTAATGAGAAAAGTGTGTATTCTCCTATTCTCTATGAGGGATTATTCCTCTTGATTATGGAGTATACTAGGAGTCTCCATGTTGAGAATAATTATATGGACAAATGTTTCATATAATATAAGAAATGAATACATGGTCACTACACGGATACATCTTCTAATGAGGAGGTGGAATCTGATGAGGATGAGGTCTTTTATATCTATAAAAACTTGGGCCCCTCATCCTCTCAGCCAAAAATACCCAACCCCATTGGGAGAAATAGCATTTCTTATCTGAGGAGATTGAGGACCCTAATTATGTATCAAAATTAGTGCACCCTAACATAGATGTGAATGGTAAATGGCTGGCTAGAGTTTCTATGTCGAGTGCTAAGGGAGAAACAAAGATTTATCAACCCCTGTCTATCAAAATTAAAAAATAACCATCTCATGGAAGAAAGATTCTGAGAATGCTATTGGTAGGCATATGGATGATGTGGTTGTTAATGGGCTTATATCTAGTGAGGATAGTGGAATTACAACTATTCACTTGGACTGCACATGAAATCAATAATCTAAAAGAGAAGGCCAATCTATCTAATAGGAACTTGAATAATATCATTTCTAATACGTAAACAAAATATAATCGAATAAAAGAATTGAAAAAGGACCATGAATATAGCATCAAGGCTCTAAAGGATGAATTTCATAAGGTCAAGAAGAGCTTGACTATGGTGGCGAATGTGATTAAATTGGTTATAGACCATACCAGCAATGATCTTCATAGGCCTAACGAACAAGCGAAAGATCTTTATACCATTTCTAAGGGTAATTCTCCTACTACAAGTACTAAGGTAGAAAAGAAGGAAAAGGCTTTGGATGTAGGTACTTTGAAGAGATGAAGGGATCTGATACTAAAAATTACCTACCTAGTTTTATGACGAGGCTCTGTAGAAAGGATTAGGGTATGACCCCTTTGGATAGTATCATTAGGAATGTTAAAAATATTAATGATGATATCATTCAAAAGAATGATAATTTGGTCAATATGTTGTATATTTTTTGTTAGGAATTATTTTTGGATTATGGTTGTTGACTTTGGATTCTAGTCCCTATAAAACCAATTTTCCCCCTTTAATCAAAACTTCTCCATTCTCCAATCTTGCAGGAATTATTTTAATCTTGTTCTTTTTAACTTCTTTAACCACCGCAAGTGAGAAACATGATGTATTTTGATTGGGAATATTTAGAACTATATCTAATGCTCCATACTTTTTTGGGGTCTTACAATGTGTAAAAAAATGGAAATGTGAAGTAAAAGCTGATGGTCTTTGATCCCAACACGTCAACCTGGAATACCCTACAACCCTAGACCAAAAAGGAGTTCAAGATGGATAAATTCAAAATGGTGGTGATTTCCCCATTGCTAGACATGATCTTCATTCTATTGAAATGTCCATTTATTCCCCTATTCTTTAGAGGTACTACTCCCTATCCATTAATTTATCTTCACAACATGCAAACAATTGTATTCATGCCCATCCTTCAATTTTTCATGATTAATAGTGAAAACCCTTCTCCTTGCAATACCATTGACTACACTACATTCAATTTGTTGAGCTTGGAGGTGCTTTATTGTTCTCATTACACCATCATTGATAATGCAGATCATTTGAATGCCCTAGATTTCCCCTATGGCATTCATCTTTCCTATTCCATTCTAGACATTATTTATCATCAATGTCCAGGCTCTAGTGACCCTTGTTCTTTCAATATTGATACTAATATGCACTTGTACTTGTGTAATGGAGGCATGACCTATACCAAGGAATGTGGTATCCTCTCAATTCTCTCCATCCATCTTATTTTTAATTTGTGGTTTTATTTTCTTATCTCTATCTCTATTCTATAATCTCCTCTCTCACATGGAAGTGAAGAATCTATTGAACCCATTTCCTTATTTCCATGTTTTCTTGTCTCTCTCACTTTATTTTCTAAACTTGTCTGTAACATGGAAGTGAATATTTTTTAATTGATTGTTTGGTATTTTGGTAATGTTTATATGGGAAAGATTCTATTTCCATGAATTGTCTATATAACCTTAATTATTTTAGTAACTAGTATACATTATATATAGGTATGGTTTACCACCCCCCACTCAGGCATTAGGGCTACATGGTATTTCTATCCTAACAATGGAAACCTCCTTGATTTGTGGGTGGACTATGATTAAGGAGGAGTCTTCAAATTCTAGGTCGATTCTTATTTAATATGGGATATCACCTCTTGATTGGTAACTTAGTGGGAAAAGGGAAGAATGAAACTTTAAAACTGAAAGTAAATAGGGGTGATACACCAAAAATGGAATCAAATTTTGCTTCAGAGGTAAAACAAAAACTTCAACTCATATATCAAAGGTTTGACACTTTAAATCATTGTTCAACATATAGGCTAAGGGATCTCACTACTAGGGTTGAACCACAAATAGCTTAACTAGTCAACAAACATATATATTCCATACAAGGTTTGAATTATTGCTCACCTTTAGAATTAATATTGATGCATTCACTTCTCCTAGATAACAACATAATAGATACTTACAAAGAAAGATGAAAACAAGATCTTGAAAATCAAAACTCAAAATATATGGGCCAATGAATCATATGATTTATTCTCCTCAAAATCTAACAAGAATGGTTACAAATAAGAACTCCAAGGCATCAAGGAAAAATAAGCTCACTTTTAGCCTTCTCTCCAAAACTTGCAACCCCTTAAACTGATAATGAAAACCAGTTTTATACAAGCCTAAGCCTCAAATTTGAAAACCCAAGCCTCTAAAATCTGCCCTAATTTGGCCAAAAATTGATAGTAAATTAGGTGAGAGATATTAATACTATGAAAAATAATCTTTTAAAGATGTATAGATCCAGAGTATATGATATTCTAGATGATTTTGATGCATTTAACCTCATTTCAATTCCTAGAAAGAGAAATCGGCATGCTGATAGGTTGGCTGGTATTGGTTGTTTGTTGCTAAACTTTAGCAGGGTTCTTTTATTCTTTACATGCCTTTTCCTCAGCTTTAGAAGGCCCAGTGTTAGTCATAGACATTCTAGGAGGCTATTGTACATCTTGCTACAAGCTGGCTATCAACATGGACAACTCTTCTTTCAAAATTTCAGTCTGTCCTAGAATAGCTAAAGTTTCCCACATAGACAAGGTTACATTCATTTTCTTCATAGTATCAACAATGTTATATGGAATAGGAAATTTTGTCATCCCCACTACAATTTTTACCTTCTAACAAGAGTTTTTATGTTACCAAAATACTTGTGTTATGGGACTATTATATTGTTGATTTCATGTTGTTTACTTTCACAAGTTGAATGAATGAATGATACAAGTTATTTTGGAAGGTTACCACCATTTTTGTTGTAGATTTGAAAGGTTGAAGTGTTAAATTTTTTGTGGGCATTGATTCACCCCTCCCCTCTTAGTACCCTATCTGTCCTAATTCCAACAATTGATGTCAGAGCACAGTTCTCTTATTTGATAGTTTAACCACTAAAGGGTAAAATATCTAAGTCATGGAGAGATATAAGTTAGATAAGACTATTGAGAACTAGAAGATTCAGATGCAAATGTTTGTGGAACAGTATAAGCAAGCTAAGGATGAACTGAAGAAAATGTTGGTTGAAAGGAAGAATGTAGCTATTTTGAAAAATGAAGTCGATTATCATGAAGAAGCTATTCATGACTTGTTTGATCATATTGGATCTAGTTCTAGAAGTATTTCTGATGGATTTGAAAGAATGGTATCTGATTTATCTGAAAAGAATCAACATTTAAAAAAACAAGTGAAAGCACTGCAAATCGGTTAAGAATCTTAGATGGTGAGAATGGTAGAGATAATGAACAATGCTAGATAGCCTGAATAAGAAAGAAATCTAGTTATTGACGACTGAAGACAAATAGCTAAACAACTCCAAGAAAAATAAAGTGAAATACAGAGACTCGCTGATCACCATTTTCAAACATCCAATCATATGATGGTTGTGAATCAAGAAGTCAACTGATTGAATAAAGAATTGTCAAGAAAACTTGAAGAAGTTACAAGACTCAGAGAGGAGAATGAGAAGCTGAGAAATGAAGTTAAAAATCAACAGCAACATAATGAAATGAAGAAATTGGCTGAGGATAGTTCTAAGAAGATTGGTGACTTTCTAATTAATCAAAGAAGATTTGGGAGTAAGCTAGTCTAGGCTATACTGGTAAAGGAGAATCATCACAACAAGATGAACAAGTAAAAAAAAATCAAAATCAAAGACCTAAAGTGTTGACATGTTATCACTATGGAAAACCAGGACATACATCTAATGTGTGTAGAAGAAAAGCACAAGGTAAACCTCTTGTCACTCCTAAGTTCAATGGTTATTGCTATTATTGTGGTAAGTATGGTCACCAAGCTTATGAGTGTAGAGATAAATAGAATAATATTGCTAACAATACTACTGTGGAGAAGATATGCTATACTTGTAATAAACATGGACACACTGTGCAAGAGTGTAAGGCTAAGATGAAACAAGTTTGGAGTCCTAAGCAAAAAACACAGTGCAAGCCTTATCAATCAAAGAGACAAGGTAATTCTTATGTTTGGGATTATAACACATGGGCTAATTGTGTTGCATGTGGTAGATATGGGCATATTGCAGCAAACTGTAATAGGAAAAGATGGGCTAGAAAGTCAAGAAGCTGGACAAGCACTGGAATGGCATGTATGCATTATCATAAAGTTGGTCATTTAAGTAAGGACTACAGAGACTAAGCACCAGAGTAAAATCATGTATTTAAGAGTGGAAACACTATTGTAGACATCATGAAGATAAGGAACACTATGTGGAGAAAGGCATCTAATGAGAATGCCGAGTCACATAATGTTGTCTATGAAACCTCATCCACTAGATTGGGTGACATCGGTTCCTCCACTTAAGGTGATACACGTATGTATGGGACTGACATTTCAAAATAATCACATTTTGCATATAGTTCCCTATATATGTTGTGCACATACCAAATTTGCATAAATGAAGATGCATTGTGGTTTATATGTTTCGAGCTAACAAAGTTATATAGTCAGTAAAAGTTAGACCGTGCATTGGTTACCTATCAGTAATCACTATTCAAGGTTAACCAAAAAATAGTATCAACTAAGAAAAGAAGTTGTGTGTTAACCAAGCTGATGAAATATTGTAGCTATCACCAAGCTGACAGTTGTCATAAATTGGAAAGTAGGTCAAGCATTTAATGCATAAAATTTTGAGTGGGAATATCAAAAATTCTATAAATATGTGGAATATAGAGTTCATTTTTCACATTGCAATTTTGGAGAGCTAAGATTTCACAGAGCGAGTTTGAACAAGAATCTCTCACGCAAATTCAAGCAATTGCAGATCAAACCAAGCACACTATTCAATACATTTCGAGTAAGTTGAAACCCTACCGAGCACATTTCTTGTACTTATTAGAAAAACCTAGTTTGTTGAAATGGAATCTACTGTGAGTTCATCTAAGGTTATGGATGAAGAGGTCAATTTAATAGTGTTAGCAAGTTATAAGGAACCTCCTTACACGTTACACACTGAAGTTGCCTCGAAAATGGATATAGCGGGCACTTTTTCTAGCATCCCACCTAGGGTTTTGTTGATGGAAGATATACGATCGTACATACACTATAAAATTAGGGAAATTAGAGATTTCGATATGTATGTTTCATTTCAGGCACTTTGTAATGAGAAAATGGAACTGAAACTAGAGCACAAATTGGTTGAGACACTTGGTCTTACTCATGCCCTAGATTTTTTGAAGAACTTTAAGAATGAATGGATTAGGGTTGTGTTGAGCCACTATCATGAGGGCACATTATGGCTAGATAGATCAATCAATGTCACAAAAAGAATGATTAGAAAGGTTACTGGTTACCCTACTTCTGATAGAACCAAAGCATTTTGAAGCTCATCTCAAGTTGATGTTGAAAAGAATACTAGCGCAACATTAGATGAAAGAGCACTGAAAGTTTCAACAATTATGGATCCCAAAGTGAAGTTCACAACACATGTTATTGGCTATAAAATATTTCAGTTGAGGAGGTTAAATAGTGTACCATCCAATGCAGTAGATATGGCTTACAAATTGATAAAGAAGGGTCATTAGATAGACCTCTCTCAGCTACTATTGAGATAGGTTGAAGAAAATATGAAAACCATCAAGTCACAGAAGTCCAATACCTATAAGTTTGGATCACTCCTAGTATGCTTATTTTTTTATCTCCATAAATTCTTTCCCTTTGTCGGTCACACTGACTAGATAGATGATACACCAATCACTTCACAAATATTTGATATCATGAAAGGTTTGCGAGATAAAGCTGAGAATGTAAAAAATAGTTACTTTGAAGATTTTGAAGTGAAGATGAATTTAAGAAGTAGAATTCCTAATGAATTGGTTGATAAATATGCAATGGACATTTGTTTCTTAGTGAACACATACCACACTATGATAAAAGTTGTAGAACCAAGGACAAAGTGGCTAGCACCTATGGGCTATGCAATGGATTATGATTTTGGCTTAAAATCTATCAAGGCACTACTAGCATTACCAAAGGACCCTAAGGTTGCAAGGTTTGGAACCTTTGAGGAAGCTAATTCAAGAATAGAAACTAATTTGGTCATTGGTAAAATGACAAGTCTAAAAAGATGTAAAAGTATTTATCTGAGAAATTTGAGAAGGATGCAAACTCATCTGAGGAGTGACCGATTGAATAGGAAATCGAAGGTCAGTTAATGTTGGCTGACAAGGCTCATGACAGTGAGGAGACTAAATTTGAAGAAGAACAAGAAGCTACACCGGTTCCTCCTACTAAAACACCAAGGGAGAGGCAGTTGCCAGTGCAGATAGGTGCACGCACAAGGTCATCAATTGTAGCTTCACCACCAAAGAAGAATGTAGCTGAGAAGGTAATAAAATGAAAGGTTGCTACACTGACAAAGACATTTGCAAAGAAAGGACTGAAGGTTGAAGTTGAGCCACCAAATAAAAAGAGAAGAAAATTGATAAGAGGTGGGGAAGATTTAGATGATGATGAGGAAGAAAAGAATCAAGGAAAATTCAAGATTGTCAGTAACAAGAAATGTTCAATTGATGATGTCATTAAGGACATATTGGAGAATGCAGACATCTCAGACCTGAAACTTAAAAGATTTGACAAAATGTCAAATGAAGATCAAAATAAAATACATGAAGCTATCATCCAGATGATGATACATTTCAAAAGAGTTCCAATAGAGTTCAGTACACAACTCCCAGTTTCACTTGAAGAAAGAATAAACTAGAAATGGACCTATGCATTGGAAATGGAGAAGAAAATGAGAGAACAACTCCTAGCTTTGATAGAACCAACTTTATCTATGGAGGAGATAAAAGAACTTATGGAATCATCAGTGCAAAGATTTTCAATCAAAAACTAAGCTATGCAAATACTGGATGAGAACCTTGCAGATCTTGATGAATCAAGTCAACTTATCTAGACATTCATTCTTGTTGTGAAGGAATAGTTAGAGAAAATTGCTTTTTAGAATTTTTCCAAGAAGAGACACAAGTCCAAAGGAAAATGATTTTTAATTGAAGATGATACTGTACAAAAGAAGTAGGAAGTAGTTATATCAGTTACCAAGGTAATTGATACTACAGTTGTGCAAGAGATTCATCATAGTTCACATGATGCACCAGATCTTGCAGAGATCCAGATCCAAGATAAAAATGACAATGATGTACTCATTGAGGACATCACCAAAAGTGATCCTAATGATAGTGGTAATGATGAGAATGTGAATATTGAACCTGCACATGCACAAGATGAGGCACTACTTACCAAATGTGCAATCACATCTTTACCAGGTGAGCTTCCATTTTTAGCTGAAGCAATTGAAATTATATCTAAGGAACAACCCAAAGGCTCTATCCCCGAGCAACCACTACACACAACTAGGGAACCAAGCAATGAAACTCCTATCAAGACAAACAAGCGTGAAGAGACAAAGGCCCATAAATCAAAAATAGAGAATAAGGAAGAGCTAAAAGCTACAGAGGCAACCCCACCAGACACAACTTTAAAGGCTTTGACTCAGTCCATCAACATACAGATTACTAATGAGTATAAAAAGGATGATAATGTGTCTACTAGACATAATACACCAAGGGTAGCAGATGAAAAGGCTATTGTTGTTATAGCAAAAGAGCCCGAGAAGATAAAGGAAAAGAAGGGTAAAGGAAAAGGGTTGGTCACTCTAGATGAAGTGATTATAATACCATAATGTGACCTGAGGACCCTTAGCCCCAAGGAATTGAGGAAATATAGGGAATTATGTACAAGAAAAGCAACACAAGAGAAGTTGAAGGAAGAGACTAAACACAAAGAAATATTAACAGATGTTATGGATATCTTACAACAAGCAATACTTGAAGTGACCATTGATGAAGATGCTCCTATTATAGATCAACTTGCTTTACTTAATGAGAACATAAATTCTCTAGACATTGATGCTGACAAGCGAATTGAAGAAAGGGCAGAATCCAAGATTCAAAACAAACTTGCAGAAAGAATCAGCCAAGAAGTGGCAATTAATAAGGTCAAACTAGTTGAGGTAATAACCGAGATCAAATCAACAACTAAGTTAATTTGTCAATTCTTACTGAAGCTATGCACTGTCATAAAATTCACTACTAAGATTAGTGAAAAGATAAAATCACTTGAAAATGAAATCATAGTCAGTGCACTAGCAGCTATAACTAAGCCACAAGCTATTGCTAAGCACATACTTAGAGTTCAAGAACTCAGGTAGTTGATAGTAGATCTCAAGAAATAAGAAGAGTAGATCATTGATCATGTTACTGAGTTACAGACAAAACTCCTTCCATACCTGAAATTTTTTGAGAAAAAAATTGTGAAAATGAAACAACTTGTTGCAACACTAGAGATTTATGTGTTGGAGAACATCTTTGACATGCATGCACAAGTCGGTCTTGAGCACATTTCTCTCACCAACTTGAAAGAGGAATGGGAAAACCTCTTGGAGTCACTAAAGCAAACCCATTAGCTCATTTTTGACAAGCTATAGGTATACCATTTTTGTATTTGGCATTAATATCAAAAAGGGTGAAATCAATGTAAATGCCAAATATGTACATTTTTGCTAAGTATACTACACATTACCAGAAGCATGCACCAGGGAGGAGTATTTAGAAATTTTTTATTTGTATATGTATATGGTAGAGATATAAGTTTGGAGACATAAGTTCTTTATACATTCAAGTTTTGATACTAATGCCAAAGAGGGAGATTGTTATCTCTAATTGAGCATTAATGATTTTCATTAGTATCAAAGGTTATCAAAGATATCAGTCAGTTACATATATGCATCTAGTTAGTAACTATAAGCAAAATGGGCCAGTCAGTTAATTATATACACCGAGCATCAGCTAACACCGATACCGACTGACAGTAAACACCGAGCATCAGAATAAACACAGAGCATTTTATATAGTGTTTACTAAGGATCATAGGAAATGACATAGTATTCAGGAATGGCACATTATTCTATGCAAATGGTTACAACAAATCAAAAAACATTTAACCAAGATCGAGAACAACATTTTGTTAAGATACAATGAAGATTCATTGTAATAGTTTGATCTAGGTCATTTTTGTATGCCATAGATCTTAGGGTTTTATCTAAGATTTCTAAACCTAATTTTGTATAAGTAGCATAATGGCGTATGCTATATATTTTGTATGTTACATCATTTTTATGTAAACTAATGTATGAGCGAAGAAGCACTTGGAGTTCTAGCCAACCTTCAAGATTATTAGTTAACAAAGTAGATCAATATTCAGAGGTTATCAGATTAAGAAGAATAAGAGCAGGCTCACCAAGTAGTTCAGAGAAGAGATTCATCCTAGTAAAGGTGATATTTTATCAATATTTTATTAATCTATATCAGGCAATCAAGTTTTCATTTAGCAGATAGTTACCTATTTATTTCTAACAATTGTAATAGAGTTTTTGGTTAAATCTCTTAATAGAGTAGACTTGACAATCTTATTGTAAATCTCTTAACCGAGTGCACACTTAAGTAGTGTTGTTAAAATCCTATAACTAGGTAGATCTAGCTGATCTAATATGTTACTCCTAACGGGGTAAGATCACCAGAAGTGATCAAAACTTGTAGCCCTTTTCTATCTACAGTAGTGAATAATTTGTGGGTGTCATCCCCACCGCAGGTTTTACCTTATAACAAGGGTTTATGCATTACCAAAATAATTATGTGATGGGACTATTATATTGTTGATTTCATGTTTACTTTCACATGTTGAATGAATGAATGATACATGTATTGGATACAAGTTATTTTGGAAGTTTACCACTATTTTCTATTGTAGATCTAAAAGGTTGAAGTGTTAAAAATTTTGCGGGCACTAATTCACCCCTCCCCTCTCAGTACCCTATCTCTCCTAATTCCAACAAATTGTACCTTTTGTGGATATCTAGGAGAACTTTAATCAACACTCTTTTAATTTTGATCCTTACTAGAAGAAGTAGGTGGATTCTTTAAAATTGAAACTGGTATAGGGGGTACTTTACCAGTTGATTGGTTTGACTTGAGAGCTCTATTTTTGGCTCTGGTATTTACTGAAACGGGTGAATCATTATTCAGTCCACAAAATTCCTCTTCTTGCCAATTTAAGAAACTAGTATCCATAATACTCTAGTCTAATTATTGTTCTACCTCCTTAATAGCACATTCTGTTGTGAATTCATTTCATTTTGGACCATAAGAGCTTGGTTAAGAAATCCATTGGAACAAGTTGATTGATCATGATATTGATTGCATGGAAAGCACCAGTTAGTAGCAATGTTATTCAGACTAGGAACAATATCCCTAACAGTATTAAGAGGTGTAGGATTATATTCCTTATTAGGCCTCTGATTCTAATTATGTTTGTTTGCATTGTTATTACATTGGAATTTCCACCTATTAGCTTGATAATTGGGCTGATTAGGATATTGGGATGATGAAATAGCAAACTGGTTTTGAGCTGCAGGATTTGCTTCTGCTTGATTCCTCTTTAGGATTACTAACTCATTACCAAAGGACTATGATAAACTCTCTATTTTTGTTGGTTGTCTTTAATACTGTGCAATTCATTCAAAGGGGTATCGAGGACTACATCTTGGGCTTTAAATGATGAGACATTAGATAAAGGTGGAACTATCAATGGAATATTGGATTGAATACTTGGAAAAAAAGGGACAGGTGGTCTAGGAGCTATCTTTCCTACCTGAATAAGACTATTCTCTTCCCTAATAGAAATATCAAAAGCTAGGGGCAATGAAGTAGCCCCCATAGATTGAATCATAACATAGATATCTCTATTCAAACTCTTCAAATAATACAAAAATGTATATTCAGCTAAAGGCCTTACCGTAACAGGAATCTTGTTCCAAGTCTTTTGGAAATAGAGATTGAAATCACTCATTTCCTCTTTATAGTAGTTAATTGCTCTACCAAAGACAAGTTATTTGACTTTTCCTTGAAGAATTTAGAAAGCCTCTGTCCCAAAACATCCCAAGTTGGAATAGAGTCCACCTGAAGGGTCCTGAACCAATCATGGGCTTTACCCTTTAGGGATGTAGCCAATAACTTCAAAGCTACATCTTTTTCTATGATGTAATGGGCATTACAAAGTGTAGCAACATCTCTGATGTGTTCAATGGCTATTACTTGTCCTTCTCCAATAAATGATGGCAAGCTTTTCAAAGCAGCTAACAAAAGGTCATTGTGATTTGCAATCCTTAGAGAACTACCCTGATCAAAAGGCACAAATGGTTGATTTCTTGCCATTGCTTGATGTGTTGTATTAGAACTAGTTGGCAGAGATTTATTTACCAGTGGTGGTTGTTTAGGAATAGTTTTTCCTTGAGAAACTCCATGATCTTCAAAAATCTCATGCTTTGGCTCCAAAAATTGAGTACAGTAAGTGGGAGGAGTTGAACTTCTTTCAAATCTTAACTTTCTTGGTCTCTCGGGTCTCCTACCTCTATGAATAGGTTGAGAAGAAAGTTCTCTAGGATCTCTAGGCTCGCTTTGAATAGTTTTTTCTTTCCTAGTGAAAGACAACTACAAATACTCAAATTCTTTAACACTCCTTGTTTGCATTCAATTCATGTATCAAAAGGTCCCACCAGGAGTTACAAAAACTATTTGGGTTTAGAAAAACCACCCAAACTCAGTCATTAGGGATACACAGTATTTCTATCCTAACAATGGAAACATCCTCGAGTTGTGGGTGGACTCTGATTAAGGAGGAGTCTTTGGATTCTAGGTTGGTTCCTATTTAATATGGGATATCACCTCTTGATTCATTACTTAGTGGGAAAAGGGAATAATGAAATTTTAAAACTGAAAGTAAATAGGGGTGATACACCAAAAATGGAATCAAATTCCTCTTGAGAGGTAAAATAATAACTTCATCTCATCTATCAAAGGTTTAACACTTTAAATCACTATTCAACATATAGGCTAAGGGATCTCACTACTAGGGTTGAACCACAAATAGCTTAACAAGTCAACAAACATACATATTTCATACAAGGTTTTAATTATTGCTCACCTTAAGAAGAAATATTGATGCATTCACTTCTCTTGGATAACGACAAAATAGACACTTACAAAGAAAGATGAAAATAGGATCTTGATAATCAAAACTCAAATTATATGGGCCAATGAATCATATGCTTTATTTTCCTCAAAATATGACAAAAATGGTTATGAATAAGAACTGCAAGGCATCAAGGAACAATAAGCTCACTTTTAGCCTTCTCTCCAAAACTTGCAACCCCTTAAACTGATAATGAAAACAAGTTTTATACAAGCCTAAGCCTCAAATTCAAAAACCTAAGCCTCTGAAATCTAACCTAATTTGGCCAAAAATTGTGCCAAAATCTTAGCCTATATCCATGACTAATGCCCTAAATATTGGTTTTAATAAGGATAACAATCATTTTACAATGCTTTACCAATATCTTTTTACTTAAATTTTGAATAAAAATTTGTAATTAACAAAAACCTACACTACCCTAAAAATCTAAAATGTAGGAATAAATCCCTAAGTCTAATAAAAAAGAAATGGGAGAAGGTCGACATGATCAATCTACCCACTTGCACATGATGTGGATAAGAGGTAGTGAGGTGGCACTGTGCCAATATCAAGGTCTACCAAGATGTGGACATATGCCTTAATGGTATTCAATTTTTTTCTATAGTGCAAACTCCAAATTCTCAAAACCTTTTCATTCCTTGATTTTTGCATTCATTTGGCTTTGAGTTTGGAAGAACTGTAGGAAAAACCCTAGTTTGATAGTGAATCTCTGCAAAAAACAAGGTATTCAGCTTGGCTTTTACTTGGTATTCTTAGGCTCAGTGTAATGGAGAACTCCCTGGCATCGACTATGAACTTTAAGTTTGTTTCAATGTGAGGCAAGGGTTCTTATTGTAATCTGGAGATCACCTTTATTAATTCTCAGTCCATGACTAAAGTTCCATCATTTGGGATATGACTGATGCTTTGTGTTTTGCATGAATGCGGTTGTGACTGGTGCTTTCTTTATTGCTCCCTTCATAGTATGTAGTTGTGGATGAAAAATCTTAGTCTATATGTGTTAAAGAACCCCCTGCTTGATCTAAGCTTGTTTTTGAATTCAACCTTTGTTTGACTATTACTAAGCTCAGTCATGAACTTAACTTGGGTCTCCAAGTTTTCTTTGAGCTTAGAAGCTCAGCTTGTGCATGCCTGGGCTTATTTACAAACTCGCTCTATGATCATTCTTCATTGATTTTGGCTCTTTTCTCATTTTGAATCATGGCCAAGCTATGAATCATCTTCGATCTCAAGTTCTCTCCTGTCACGGCTTTACTAACTAGCATCTTGGTCTTTGTTGTGAACTTGGCCATGACTCTAGGCTTGAGGTCACTCTGACTTCTCTCAGGTTGACTGGTAAGCTTCAACCTCTTTCAACTAGTAGAGTTTGAGCATGAAATTTTTTTATTATCACCTTTATTGATATGGGTTTTTGCATCCTTAAAAGTGCACCATGACTTGTGATTCTTCTTCAATCAGCTAGGCATAGCCTAAGATGTGACTAAGAGATTTAAGAAATGAAAAATCGGCACCAGCTAAAGAATCTCTAGTCACAGCTTCAGACTCATATCGAGTTGACTGAAACTTTGACTGAGAGATGGACAAAACACATAAGCTATGACTGAAAGATATGAAGATAAGTTAGCTTATACTCATTATTTGTTTTGTACTGTTATTGGCAGCTTAAAATCATCTTTTCCATCACTATTTTTTTCTCTTTCTTGAAGAATATGAAAATGATATTTTAATACTTTTCTTATAGCCTATTCCTTAAAAAAAACTTGTTACCCTCATAGCTTGGCTATAGATATCTTGTACATATTAAAACATTAATCATACTCATGGATCAATAAATGCATACATGGATTTCACATCTTGAGTATACTACTTATATTTGCTCACTGTTGAACCTGAACCATCATGCTTACCTTGAGAATAATCTTAAGTTGCTCATTTTTGCACATTAAACACCAGTCACTTTGTTTAAACTTTTCAACACACATGCATTACTATGTCTTTATACTTTCACTCATTTTTAAAAGGTTCTTTCAGCTCAAATAAATATAAGTTTTTAAGACTCACTATATCAATGCTTTTCATTAGCACAATCATTGTTATTTTCTCTTTCAATGACACAGGACCACCACTATTGTATTTTGAACAACAATGCACCAATCTTTTATTTTGCTTATTGTTAACAATCATGCAATCTCACTCTTTCAAAACTCTTAATTTTCACAATCACTGTTATATACCTTTCATTTTGTTTCAAGTGAGAACATTTCACTTTTAATTTTGAATTAAACATTAAAAATAATGAACATTTTAAAGTCACTAGTACATATTACCAGGCTTGATCACAACTCTCTTTTGTTTAATGCTGAATCTAAACTTTTAATATAACAAATGCAAAATATTAAAAATGTTTGTTTACTGTCTAAGAAGTTCAAGCATGGTCTTGTGACATCCAAAGACATCAGAATGAAATTTAATGAAGTTCAAGCATGGGCTTGTGACATCCATTAAATACAAATTGAAAACATTTTTATAACTTTAAAGCTTTAATTCTGTAGCATTTCTCTTTTTCACCAGCAACAAAAATGATTTGATTTAATTTGTACTTTGAATCCAGCAATACATTTTGAACATGGTACTTAGAGATATGTAATACCAGTAATTATGCAGTGGCCCTGGCATTTGAACATGACTATTCTATAACTTTGGGCATTTTTCTGTAACATTTTGGAAGGCACCTTGCTCTACATCTTATTTCTCTAACTGTGAAGTTGAAACCAATCAACTTTAAGCACTACAATATGTCTCGTTAAGCTATTTAAACAACAATATTATAAACTTGTCAGATTAGTGAACATAATCAATAATCAGCTTATGAAAAATGTGAAAAGGAATGACACTTGTGAATCAAAATTTAGGTTATTATGTTCACTAATCTAGCAAGAAATTGCTATTTTCTAAAAAAGGTTTCTCAGTTAGAAGCACTAAGTCCCTTTCATTCAGATATCTGGTTAATAAAAAGGACAACATACATTAGAATGACCATTAATAGTAAAAGGTTTCATGTTTAGAAAACAAGTCCCTTTAATACTATCTTTCAGTTAGTGTGGGTGCACATTTCCTTATTGCATTGAATTTACCAGATAGATATGCATCATTGAAAATTTTATTGTTACTGTATGTTGTTCATGTTTCATGCATTGCTTAGATCCAGTTGGATCTAACACCATTTTCTTTTTCTCATGATCCAGGTGAAAACCCTAAAAACCTAATGCAGATGAAGACTTGGACCCGAGGACCTAGGAAATTACACACAACCAGCAATAAACAAACAAAGAGGCAAGGCATGGGACCCCTACTCCATAATTTTATCATGTTTTCTATTATGCAAATGTATTCTTTGATTGACAAGAAATATGAAATATGAAAAGACATTTGTATACTATATTCAGTTTGAATGCACAATGTAATGATCAGTTATGATTTTTTGAAATTTGAAATGTGATCAATACTTAGAGTACAATAATGAAATCTGATAATGAATGCAATAATGAAATTTTAATTAATAAATACCTAAAAGGTATTATTAACTGGACCCCTAAAGATGAAATATTTTCCTATTTATGTTTATTTTTTTGTATGCTATAATTTTGAGTAACAATTTTAGTAGCTACTATACATTATATATAGGTAAGGTTTACAAAGGTATGCATTTTGAATTTTACACAAGGCATGCCATTTAATTTAAGTGATGTTTATATGGGTGAAATTTTAAGAGGCCTAAATAATCTTGGAATTGATAACTCATCTCAAAGTTCAGGTATTCAATTTTGTAAACATGGTTTGAAAATAATATTATTAAGGAAACCATTCCTAATGATTTAATCACATATTATGTTAAAACATTAACTTGTGAAAATTAAATAGAGGTTGGTCAAGATTTTTTTTGAAAGATAGGTATTTGGGAGTTTTCACAACAAATCGTATTCTGTGATGTATGATTAAACTAAAATAAACATTTATGATTAAATATTCATAAATTATTATATAATTCTTTTCATAATCATTCAAAATTGATTGCATCTAAATGTGAGAAAGAATTGTCAAAGATCCTTAAAGGAGATGCCATATTTTAATGATATTTTAATTTCTATAATTAACTTATTTTTAAAGATTTTCTTATGCGGGTGGAGTTTCATCATAGTTTAAGCTCTCTCAATTTATTTCAAGGATCTTATCGGCAACAAGCTCAATAAAGAAGATAAATATTTACTTATTATCAATGTTTTTAATGATTATTGACATTAGTATCATAAGAGTTAAGGATTTATTTTCAAATCCTATCTAGTTGAATCCTACAAGAGTAGTACTCTCATGGGTTTGGATTGGAGGGCTATCACTTAAACTATTTTCTTCTCTCCAAGTGTTGCCAAAAAAATGTATATTGAGCATCACAAGAAAGAATTTAAAGGTGGGAAATTAGTTGTCTTCATAATTGATGCTCTATTATGAGAAGTGAGGGAAAAGAGATTCAAAAATTTTCCTTATTCCTTAATGATTCTAATAGTGAGAAACTAAGCTATACATTTGGTAGATAAGTCCTTTACAAGAACCCAACAATTCAATAATTTAAGAACATTCCTAAGTGATATACTACAAAGTGTATATTTTATTTTGACAACTAGTAGTCTAGGATTTAAATTAGCTGGCATACCACTCACAAATCTACTATTATGAGCTAATTTTGTTTTTATCCTCCAAAAAATCTCTACTAATGACCTGGTATTTTAGATCATTTGAGTTTTGTTGGAGACAGTATATTGGCACCAATATATTCTCATCACATACTTAAACAACAACAAATTATTAAGATAGTAAAAAGTTGAGCCATAAAAAACAAAGAAAGGAAACCATGACAATTAAAGATTTATAGGTAAAGGTATGTTAATTTCTTATGACCTAGATATAGATTAATTTAAACATAATAAATTCATACAATAGAAACTCTATATGATTTATTAGAATCAATAATTTGGATTAATTAACAAGAAATAATAGTAATAGAAAAAACAAATAATAAAAGAAAAATTCAAAAAGATAATAAAATACATATCACACAAAACCCTAGTTTGGAGTAACTCTTCAAGATTCCAATATAAGTTTGTTACAAAAATCTTACATATATAGAGCCCAACTACTTTTCTTATCTTGCAAGAAATAATGTTTCCTTATTTTCTTTAGATACAAATCACATATAAAATCACTCTTAATTTACTCAACCTCAAAAAATTAGAAATATTCTACCAAATATTTTTTTTTAAATGCTATTGCTAAATATCCAACTCAAATTTCTTTAAAGAAACTCCACTCCACCTTCCAAACTAAATAAAAAAATGAACACTCCCTCCTAGCGAGGAAGGTGTTCTACACAACATATAGCTTATTCCTAAAGAATATAAACTTATTCTTCACCAAAGACCTATCAAGATTTCTTTTATCTATTCATCCATAGGAATGTACTGGAGTTTCAGTAGGCCCCCTTCTCCACACAATCTATGATGAAGAGAAATTATAACCACACCTTCTATCTAGCTTTAGGAGCAATAATAGACTACAATATTTCCACAACAATTATATAGAAATAACTTCAGCCTCACATTCCTCTTTCTAATAAGAAAATAGCTCTCACTGAATGTGCACACAAAAACTTATGCCAAGGAACTCTCTTCCTCTCAATGTGCAAAGGAATTCTCTTCCTCTCAATTATTTCCAAGAAATCTCTTCCTTGTAATATATCCAAGAAACCACTTCCTTTCAATATATCTAAGAAATGTCTTTCTTTCAATATATTCTTGGAAAATCTCTTTCCACTCGATGTACCAAGGAACTCTTTTCCTCTCAATATCTCTAACAAATCTCTTCCTTTTAATATCCAATGAAATCTTTTTCCCTCAAATTGGTTCTCTACTACAAATATACTACTCATACTTTGCAACTAAACTTAAGAGTCATGAAATGAGTGAAAACTCATTCTCAAGCTGTGTTGTAAACTTGGCCACATTTTTCATAGCTACAACATGTTTCTCCTTCTTTCCCTTATTTTCCTTACTGGGGCATTGACCAACATAGCAGCCAAATTGATGAAAATGAAAATGCTTCACTCTCTACTTTCTCCAAGAAATCTCTTCCTCTCATTATCTCTAGAAAATCTATTCCTCTCAATATATCTAGGAAATTCTTCCTCTCAATGTCTCTAGGAAATCTCTTCCTCTCAATTTATCTAGGAAATCGCTTCCTCCTAATATATCCATAAAATCTCTTCCTCTCAATGTCTCCACACAAGGCATCCTTTCTCCTTTGATCTACACCACGCAAACCCTATGCCACACTGAGGATGACCATCATAGCCACTCTTTAACCAGTCCTTACTTGAACATTAGTTCTCATAGCCACAAAAGAATTAAAGAAAAAATATGATTATCTTTTTTCTTCAAATCTATGTCACAAATATTTACTTCATATTTAGAGTCTAAAGCTCTGATACCATGTTAATTTCTTATAACCTAGCTACAGATTAATTACACAATAAATTAATAGAATAGAAAATCTATCATATTTATAAAAATCAATACTTCAGATTAATTTATAGGAAATAACAACAAAATAAAAAATAAGTAATAGAATCCAATCTCAAAGAGATGATAATATATATATATATATATATATATATATATATATATATATATATATATATATATATATATATATATATATATATATATATATATATATATATATATATATATATATATATATATATATATATATATATATATATATATATATATATATATATATATATATATATATATATATATATATATATATATATATATATATATATAACCATGAAACGCCAATGTGGGGAAAAACCTATAAATGTTGGATCTTCTTTTCAACCTAATAGCTAAATTTCTCTTCAAGAATCCAATACAAGTTATCTACAATAATATTACATAAATAGAGCCTAGCTTCTTTAATTAGCTTACAAGAAAAGAATCTTTACTTTCTTTCTTTGGCTTTGAATTATATATAAAATAACTCTTGATTTACTCCAAAAACTAGGAAATATTCTACTAGACAATTAAAAAATATAAT
Organism: Chamaecyparis obtusa; assembly: GCA_027943335.1. Classification (NCBI taxonomy): domain Eukaryota; kingdom Viridiplantae; phylum Streptophyta; class Pinopsida; order Cupressales; family Cupressaceae; genus Chamaecyparis; species Chamaecyparis obtusa. The sequence continues at coordinate 21,681 of BSBK01004999.1, forward strand.
TGTTTCTAAATATCCAAATCAAATTTCTTTAGAGAAACTACACTCCACCTTCTGAACTAAACAAAAAATTCAATAATTTAAGGGTTTCATTTCCTAAATTCAAAACAAATCAACCCTTTTCATCTACCTCGTCAATTAAAACCACTAGAAAATGCTACAAATCAAAAAGGATAAAACTACACTCACCCATAGAGGAAAGTTGACATGATATGCTATGTGAGTTCTTCACCTATTAATCTCCAATTGCAAAAGAGAACTAGGAATGGATCAATATATTTTGATTCCACATAACCCAATTCCTTAGTACAATTATAAAAATCATTTTCTTATGGAAAAGCACACAATAAAAGTATCTACTTTTCTTTGTTTTACATAAAAAAACTAAATATTTAGACTTGAGATTCTTTCATGCACACAAAGTAAAACAAATAGAGATTTTCAATAGGTTTCCCATATAATAAATAAATAAATAAAGCTACAATTTGCAGTACACCCATTGTAACATCAACTAAATATTTTAAAAGATGGTTTGAGAAGAGTCAATGTTTTGGATAACCAATTGAAATATAAATTACATTTTTTTCAACTTGGTCTCCTTGTATTCAAGTTGTTCATTGAAAGAAAAAATCCTTGATGTTTGGAAAAGAACCTATCAATAAAAATGTGTACAGAAGGAGATTATATGTGGGATATTCTTAGATGCGTTTAAGGCACCTAAAGAAGCCTACATCCTCGCAATTTTTTTTCTGATCTAAGGTCATGTCATATTTCATTAAAAATATTTGTAGAGTTTTAAGGAAAGGCTATCCTTATGTAAAAACTGATGCTCTCAATGATAAAACAAGAAAATATATAACTATTTATTTATACCGCATTTACCCAAATATCAAATTAATGTTATGTCTACCTATATTGAGTGGACAATATTGAAGTGCTTCAATAAAATACTAGAGAAATATTTTCTTTCTATTCCATATTTTTTTGATGAATAGAGACCTTTTCTACTAATTAAAATATTAAAGTAGAATATTCACAAAAAAGGGGCTAGGGGAAATAGTCACCCTACAAAAGTCACACGACACCTAGGCTAGAAACATACAACTATTCATAAAAAAACATATAAAAAAAGAAACCCTCAAGCTATGAGGGTAGTAGAAGAAGACAGGGGAGGATCTTAGTCATAAGGATTGCCCCGAACATTGGGAGCTGGGGTCTGGCTGGGAATCAACCAGCCATCATCTTTTTCATCTTCTTTCTACAACTCTTCATCATCTCACCTAGGAGAAATAGAAAGCGCCAAGTGGGGGAACTTATCAAAAGTGGTAGGAGGCCATGCAGGAACACTAGAAAAAGGCTGAGTAGAAGCAGCAATAATAGAAATAAGTAGGGGAGGCCAACTGGTATTCACAGCCCTTTGAGAAGGAGGAGAGGTAGAGTGGTCTTGCCAAGGGTGTAGAGTCTTGGAATGCTTGGTAGAGGAACTCTGACGGTAGAGGAACTCCGACTATGACGGTGGCCCCTGGGTGGCATCTAGTTAGCCAAGAGAGAATATGGTGGCACCCTAATAACAGTACAAGGGGCATTTCCCCAGTCCTTTAGTAATTCTTGCAAGTGGGCGACCTCTAGGGCCACCTTGTATGCTTGAACTTGAATTTTCATCATGTCATTATTACATAGACATGTCATAGCATAAAGAGAAATATTAATATCTAGAAAGCTGTGAGAAAAAGAACAATATTTTGGTCTTTCCATAAAGCATACAAGATCTCCACCCTGAAAGCATGTCATATCTGGGTATATTGGGAAGGCATTTTGGGAGAGTCACCAAGGAGTGGAATATGCCAAGAAAAAGGCTTGGGTAGGAAAGGCATAAAAAGGTCGTGACTTCGGATCCAATAATTCTGGGATTGATGATAGAACTAAAATTGTGCATAATAGTTTCAGAATGCCTATGAAAAGGGCATTTAGGGTCAAGCATAGCCAAATGCCAAAGCTGAGATCCCAAAGGTAAGCCTTGGTAAAGTAAATACTAGGCAAAATGAGAAATCATAGGCTCAATGACAACATCCCAAATGGTACAAAAATGCTAGCACCAAGTCTTCTCGGAAGAAGAAATGTACCATATATGATTGAGAGAATCAATCATAGGCAAATGAGGCAAAAGAAAAGAATATCCAAGCTTGGGCTTGTAACTAGTGAATGTCATAACTGGATACCATTTCTAGTCTTTCCACCATGGTTTAACTAACTGAATTCCTAATTTGTGCAGGAAATGAGGCGGAAGGGCCAAAAAAAAGCAAGTTGAAAGTCTGACGATCTGAGGGGATGATCCAGAACTAAACATGAAGGTCATCCCAAGAGAAAAGAATCATAGTGGCTCTGGAAAAAAAGTCATTAGGAGTTTGAATGCCATATTTATGAAAATGAAGAGCACTCATTCTTTGGATTCTAGCCAGAGGAAGCCCTCGCTGGGGAAACAAAGGGGAACACCAATATTTTGGTGGTTAAGTGAAAGACCATCATGAAAACTATTCCCAGCCTAGTGAAACAAATGTTTGACAACTTCCTAGGATCTCCAGATACTTTTGGAAACAAAGGTTCCCTAGATATGAATAGGGGCCTTTATAATTAGATGGGTTTGAAATCCAATCCCCTTCTAGGAAGGCTTGTGTAACGGATACCCTAAAGAAATGTAGTCTCGAAGAAAAATTTCTCAAGCCTCATTTCATGTGAGACACCACATAATCCATTTCGCACAAAGGGCTAGTCCCTATTTCTGAGTATCAAGAAAATAAAGCCAACTAGAGGCCTTGGGGAGGCAACTAAAATCCCAAGCAACTCTGTGAAAACCATGATGATCAATTCTAGAAGTCCAAAGGAAATCTAGCAGTAATTTCTTGAGCTTCTTGTAAGAAGCTTTTGAGGGAGCCCAACAAGAAGAATAGTACACATGCATAGCAGCCAACACCTTGGAGCAGATCTGAAACTTCCCAACGAGGGAGAGAGCATCTTGGTGATCTAATAGGTAACTTTTTTCTCAATTTTGGCTAGAACTACATTCCATAATTCAATACGAGTAGCTTGAAAAGAAAAGGGGATGTCCAAAAAGTGGAAAATTTCCCCATGTTAAATCATGGACCATCCAAAAATTGAGAAAACCACGGCGGATCAAGAAGGGTAGATTGCCTGAAACACAAGGTTTTAGCCCATTGAATGGTAGAACCATAGGCGAGACAAAGGGTGTGTAAACACTGCAAGGCCGCCTTGATATTTTGTTCATTCTCTTCAAGAGTGAGAAAGGAATCATCAGCAAAATGGTCATTAACCAATTGAGCTAGGAAGATTCTGGTAAAGTAATTCCCCGAACATGACCCATAGAAATGGAATGAGAAAGAAAATAGCCAAATCCTTTGGCCGCCAAAATATACAAGGTAGGAGTCAAAGGGTAGCCCTGTCGAATAGAATGAAAAAATCCCAAAAAGTAGAAGATGGTCTGCCATTGATGGTGATGCAGGTAGAGGCATCACTAAAAAGCATCTGCACAAATTGAATAAATATGGGACCAAAACCAAGAGCATGAAGTATAGCTAAAATAAAAGGCCATTCAAAGCAATCATAAGCTTTAGAAAAATCAATTTTTAGAAAGAGGGCTTTTGGTGAGATTTATGAGCTCATTCCACACCTTCCCAAACCGCAATGATATTGTCAAGAATAAATCTTGATTTGATAAATCCAATTTTCTCTAGCCAAACAATCTAAGGTAGAATATGATAGAGCTTCAGAGCTAGAGCCTTAAAAATGATCTTGTAAGAGACATTGAGCAAGGTAATAGGCCATCAATTGCATATATCCTCTAGGTCCCCAGCTTTGGGAATGAATTTGATATTTCCTTGGTTGATGAGGTACCCAAGAGAATTGGAATGAAAGGCTTTATGGTAGACCTGGTGAAGATCAAGACCAATGGTGTCCCGGAGGGCTTTATAAAACTTACAGGGAAAGACATGACATCCTAGGGTTTTATCATTAGCCATAGTAAGAACACCTTCTTGAAGATCCTGTAGGGTAAGAAGTTGATCACAAAGAATAGACTGAGATGAGGAAACACATTGAGGGACAACAACAATGCAGTCAGCAAGGGCTTACTTGCTAGCCAGAGAAGATCCCCGAGTGGCAAAAGCTTGTTCATAATGACAAAAAAAGGCCTGAAGAATATCAGGAAGATCTATGACGAGGCATTGACCTTCTTAAATCTTGGTTATGCCCATATTGGTATGACAGGAACAAAGAGCAAAAAAAAATTCTTTCAAAGCTTGGTCTCCGACTTTTAACCAGTGCATCCGAGCTTTGATCTAGGCTGTTAGATATTAATAATGCATTTGGGAGATGGTTGATACATTTAATATGTTTAATCACTATGTTGAGCGATGTTGGAGCTGTTGTTCATATCATTAGTATTTTTTCATTGTTGTCAACATATGTCTCTATGAAGAGAACATTCCGGTTACTATAGTGTACAGGAACTGTATAGAGTTTCAGAACATGTGAAGTTAGACGAAAGAACAGGAAGATGTTGTGATCTTATATCCAAGATCGCATCATGAAATATTATATATTGGATGAGTTACAAATGTTTTGGTGAAGACCAGTGACTGGACAGTGACAGTGGAAGTTGACAGAGCGAGTCTTTGTATTTTTGGTATATCATTCAGAAGCTAAGAATTTGGTGTATACGAGATTAAGGGATGTCAAATAAGGTACTGATGAATATTATTTGGTCAGGAAAATTCACAGAAAGCTGGATGATGTCAGTTGTGGCATGTGATCTAGAAAAGACTTATTTGGCAACCGACTTCAGAGATGTAGCATGCATTTTGGTTGGTGAATGTAAATTAAGGATGTCGGTCCTTAATTGTTGTAATGTAATCATTGTATACTTTTTTAAGATACCTTGTGTATCTCGGCAATGGTTTATGTAATTATTTGTATATTAGGAAAGCCTAATCGGGTGACCTGATTATGTATAATGTAATAGGGTATATATGTAAGATCTTTTCTTTGGAAAAGACATGGATGAGATGGATGTGATGTGAAAGAGAATTTTGAAAGCTGTGAGCCTATGTCGGCTAGATGTAGAGTGAAGGATTACCTGTGTACTTCATTGGAAGTGATCAAGCAAAGGCAGTTACTACCAAACAGTTCAAAAGATTGTGTATTTCTTCATATAGACTTGAGTTGAGAACAATGAGTTATGAAGGTTGATTTAACTTTCTTTAGGTAGTGAGCCCAACCTTCTTTCTTGAATCCTAATAGGGTATTTTCTCTAACAAGGACTATGTAATATAATGCTTTAATCAACTCCTAATAGGGCTAGATCTTCTAACAAGGATACTATACTCTTAGTACATGATTTGTGGGTGCTAATTCCCACCAAGGTTTTTAGCTTTAACAGGGTTTCTCTGACACCAAAATATTGTGTTGGCATTCACTGTGTACAATGGATTTGATATTGCTTCTATTCAAAGTTTAAATTTTAATATTTTTTGATAGAACTGATTCACCCTCCCTCTTAGTTGTATTATGGATTGTTATTCCTAACATAGGCACCTGTGGCGGTATAATTGTCTACAACTTGCTTCTGATGAAAAATCTTGGCAAGGTGAAGTCGCAAGTCCTGATTGAAAGGATCTTGAGCTAAGGCCTTAGTAGCAATATGCAGATATTTGGTGTTGACATCATAGGATCTACAATGATACTTGGAAATTTTCCTTCTATAAATACGTAGAAAACATTTCGTACATCAGATATCATCATTCTACTATTGAATCCATCCTATCGAATGTGACAGATGAGGCTTGAGGTTCCAAACTCAATGAATGTGGGCTACTATGGAGGGGTGGTGAAGGACCAAAGTATTAAAAAAATTACATGGTGGGGGGGCATGCCTTAGCTGTCTGCTAGACAATATTAAATTGAATAGGGAAATGATCTAAAAAGGTCACATCAACAAGAGGAGTGACCAGTAAGGCTTTCTTTTCATAAAAAGAGAAGAAATATTGTGCCAAGATCATATCATGATCAAGAATTTTATGAATTCAATCAGAGAAAGCTCTGAAATTAGACCAAGTGTGCCAAACCCCATCGGGATGGTGGCGGCCAACATTGGCATAAAAAATCCCTAATTTATTGTGCATGTAGTACCAAGATTCTCTCTCAACAGATGTCTATCAAAAAGGCAAAAAGCCATCCTTCTCAAAAGCCATTTCGACCATATTAAAATCACCACAAAAATGCTAGGCTGCAAGTGGCAGAGAATTTGCAAACCAATGCCAAAGGTGAGATCTCTCAACAACATCATTAGGAGCATAAATATTAAGTATGCCAAAAGAATGATTCTCAATAATGAAAGTGGGCCAAATAATTCTTTGCATGGGATATAAGCCATGAATAACCAAAAAAGAATTCCAATGAGGAGAAAGGAGAGTAAAAAATCAACCTCGACTAGCCTCATACTAAGAATAGAGAGCAAGGCCTTTCTACCAGATAACCTTGCATGCAACATCAAGCAAAAGAATAAAATTTTTAACTTCCTAGAGGCATAAAAAATCTAGATGACTAATACGACGATGCACATCCCTGAAAGAATACTTTTTGGGTAGGTCTGTCGAACCTCAAACATTCCATGAGATGTACTTCATGGAAAACTAATGTTTCCCATACCATCACCTTCCCCAAGGGAATAAAAAGTATTTGACAAATAAGCTGGAGTGAAGTCATTCCCAAAAGACTCCATGAAAATATTCCTCTATTTTTCTTGTATTCCTTCAAACTCGCTCTCAACACGTCGAGGAGGGCTATGAGACTGACAAAAAGGAATAGGATAGGATATCACAGGGTGAATCCACAATAGTGGGTTACACGTTTTTGCCTAAATGGACACTCAACTCTACATTTAAAAAAAAAAAAAGATTCAAAAGCATATTGTCGTTAAACCATTTAAAATAAGAAGATGAAGTAAATTAGTCTTTTAGGATTTTCTACCTAGATTCTAAATATATTTTTTATTTTTAGTTTTTTAATTGATTTCAATGGTTTTTTCTTTCTCCGACAAAAACTGGTATGTTGCTGAAAATTTCATTTTCAAAGAGTTACATTGTTTTCATAGAGCATAACTATTTTTCTAAAATAGATATTAATCTGATTCTTTCAAAATTAGTTTTGTAACATCCATATAGAGGGCATGCAATTGGTTTGATGACATTATCAAAATTATTTCATATTTTATTAACGTTTGAAGTTGACTAAACTGTAATTTTGGCATACCTTGACTACATAGCTTATAACTTGTGTATTTTTCCAATTTCATTTTTATTTTATTTTTGTAGAAAGAGAACTTAAATACCTAGGGCATTGATATTTTTTAGAATTTTGTTTCTCTCATTTACTATTTTTCCATAAGCATCAAACATAGAGGTAGACATACAGTGAAATATCTATGTTTAGTAAAACTAAAAATACAAAGTCATAATAAAATTAATATATATTAACAGTATAATCATTGGAAAGATTTTTCTCAGTAGTACCTTACTACATAGATAGTTTGTCAAATGGATTCATTTGATCTCCCAAAAGATAAAGTCAAAATGATTTTTTGTCAGCATTTTAATAGGTGCGAAGGAGACTCCATTGTAGATATGAATGAGGAGTATAGATGTTATATCAATGTTTTTTTTATCTAAGAGGCTTTGACATAACCATTTGTAATTAATTTTTGCAAATGGAACCTCTCAAGGCTTAAATAATCATATTTTAATAAAAATGTGCTAAAAGAGGAGCTAAAGGAGCTATAACACTAGAGTCAAAAAGTTCCTTCTCCTACGAGGTAGGGTTCAAAATCAGAGTAACCTTTTCAGCACGAACCTCAACAGACGGGGGTGGTGGTTGAGATGTGGAATCCAAAGTAGTAGGTTTTTCTTGCTTCTTTGTATGATAGAGTGTAGCCCAGTCATCCTTCTTGATTGTATATTTTTTTCCAGTGTCAACTGGCTATGAACCAGAATCCCTAGGAGGAGACTTGTTATGAGGCACTCCCAAAGGGAAGTACTTAATCTTGTGCTCTACAAATTGAGAATGATAATATGTGTTGGGAAGGTTGAGATAAAGAACCTTCTGATTGAAGGTGGTGTCACCAACCTCAATCTCAATAGAATCTTTAAGGTCCCTGGAAAGGTCGATCTCAACACAGAGCCTCTTCTATGGCTAGGGATTGAGAAAATGGTCATACTCAACACAGAGCCTCTTTTGAGGCTATTTTATTTTTAATCTTTAAGATGGTAGATTCACATGTGCTTGAGGATTTGGTTTCTTTATCAAGGGATAGCCCTAGATATTTACAAGGGAGTGTCCCCTTTCTAAAGTTTAATAGGTTACAAATATTAGATTCAAGATTAGGGTCTGTATTTAGGAAACAAAAATCTTGATTTATCTTGATTAATTTCTTGTCCCGGGATGCTCTTGAATAGAACTGTAGGATTTCCTTGAGTTTGGTTGCTTTGTTAATTGAGCTGGTACCGAATATCATTGTATCATCCAAAAATTATTGGTGGGTGATGGGGTCCAAATCTATGGTGACTCTAATGCTATTGATTCAGTTATCCTTTGTAGCTCTGGTTAAGGCTTTTCCTAGAGCTTCTTTCATGATAATGAAAAGGAAAGGCGATATTGCATCTCCTTGTCTAATTCCCCTTAAGGAGTTGAAAAATCCTTCTAGTGATCCATTTAGCATGATTGAGAATTTGGGGGTTAAAATATATTCAAAAAATAAATTTATCCATGATTTATCGTAGCTGAATTTTTCAAGGACTTTGCATAAAAGTATCCAAGCTACCTTATCATATGCTTTACTAATGTCAAGTTTAATGAACATGCTGGGGTTCATGTTGGGGTTCTTGTTGAGTAAGGATGAGTCTATTTCTTCTTGGGGAATAATGACCCCTTCATATATAGAGAGGTCTTGTACAACTCTAGTATATTTTTATTTAATATTTATCAGTAGTAAATTCTGAATTCTACTTGCGAGTGTTTTGGAAAGTAGTTTGTGTATAGAGGTTCATAATACTATTGGTCTGTAGTCATTAAAATTCTCATTGTGTTCTTTTGAAGGGATTAAGGCTAAAAATATATGGTTAATTTCTTTAAGTAGGTTACCTGAATTTATTACCCCTTCTTGTGCATCAGCCACTTCTTGACCAATAAAGTGCCAAAAATTTTAGAAAAAACATTGTGGGAACGCTGTTTGGGTGTAGGGCTTTGTCCAGTTCCATATATTTCAGAACTTTCTTGATTTCTTCTTTAGTGAATTTGGCTTTTAGTATTCTTTTTCTCTCTTGATTGATTAGTGTAGGAATATTATTGAGGAAGAGATCTTGAGTCCTTAAACTATCAGAAGTTTCATAGTTATTGAGGTTGTCTTGAAAATGATTAATGGCCTCATCCATGATATCCTTGGGTTCCTCAATTCAATCCACAATATGTTTTTTAATTTTTATTATTCTCTTAATATTCCTTCGAACCTTGGTAATATTATGAAAAAATTTGGTATTCTTATCCCCAACACTAAGCCAAGTTTCCCTTGTTTTTTATCTCCTAAACAATTCCTCTTTAGCTAGAATGTCCTCTAATTCAATTTTGAGGCTTTTTTTTCTATTTGGTAGGAATCCTTATCTATACCATAATCAATAATATATTTTGTGATAAAATCAAGTTCTAACTCATTTTTAATTTTTTCCCCAAAGATATTTTTGAACCATTCCTTATTCCATGTAATTAGCTTGCTTTTAAAAAAAAAATTAATTTTATTAAGCAAGCAGAAAAGTTTGGATCCTTTAAAATTAAGGCTTTCCCACCACTATTATATGAGGGGGAGAAGCCTTTCATAATTTAGCCACATATGCTCAAATCTAAAGGGAGTGTGATGAGATTTTGAGCCATCCATTATGTTGAGAATAATCAGATAATGGTCAGAACATGAGAAGGGAAGTATCTGTGTTTTGAGACCGAAGGGAAATTCAGTCCAATTACCTTTAAACAAGAAGCGATCAAGTTTTTCATCTATAAAATCAGCTCCATTTCTCCTATTGGTCCATGTGTAGATGCCATCCTTTGTTTTAAGTTCCATCAATTGGTTTAGTTGAATCCATGTACTAAAGTCATTCATAGAGCTGAAGTAAGGTTGTCTATCGCCATTTTTTATAGTTGGGTCCAAAGTGGTGTTTAAATCCCCACCAATGAAGATAGTTTGATCTTGGCAGTTTCAAAGGGTGTAGTTGAGTTCCTACCATAAAATTCTCCTTGGTAGTGGATCCGTAGGACCATAAAAAATTCAAGATGGGGAAAGTACGAATAGTTTTGGTGCTTCTAACCGAGCTTAACATCCAACATATATTATTTGATATTGGAGGATAAATAATTTTGAATTTGATAGAATAGCTAGACCTCCTGATGCACCATCTTTCGCGCTGCTAGAGATGCCTTAAAAGTATAGTTTCTTTTTTAAGTTATCTATTTCTTTTAACTCAAGTTTAGTTTCCTGCAGTAAAATGAGTTCTATTTTAAATTTATTAATGTGGCGTTTGAGAAAATGTTTTTTGTTAGGGGCATTGTAGCCCCTAACGTTCCATGAAAGGGCCTTCATTTCCCCTTGGGAGGGAACTTCCCCCTCCTTGCATGAATTAAATCTATTATCTTGGTTTGATTTTCCAAGTTTCCGTCTTTAATCCTAATCTCAACAAGGGATTTCCTTCCTCTTTTCTTGGTTGTTTTTTCACAGTCAAGGCTGTTGCTCACATCCTCAGTAATAAAAATGTCCACTTCAGGGTCATTATTTCTTGCCTCAAACTCAACCAATTCATTTCCTAAAGTATATTGATCATTTTCCATGACATCTAATTTTCTGATTTTATTAATAATCATTTCATTTTTAGCATTAATATTTTCTATATTGATAAGATCATGAAATATATCATCCAAAGTATCATTTAGGATCTCCTCTACCACCTGATCAGACTAGTGTTTGGCAAGTTTCGAGGTGCCATTTTCTATCTCAAAGGGTATTTGGCAAAGAGCTGGGTCAGACGAAGGGATAATATCCATCAGGTATTGGTTTGCTGTGGAAAATGGTTCATGGATAGGTGTTTCATGGTAAGGTGCAAAGAGATCCTAGGGATAAAAATCAATGAGCGTTTCAAGTTCAAGGGAAGGAGGATCTGCATGACAGAGAGGCTAAGTTTGGGGTAAAACAAGGACGGAGCGTGCTATCATCATGTTTGACTTGAGTTTGTGGCATAATTTATGGGGATGAAAACTCACCTTCTTCTAAATCTTCTTACTACTTATTTTTAAGTGGCAGTGAGACGATGACCACAAAGTGTCTTTGGTGGCTACGACTAGAAGAAAAGGGGGAGATGTAAGGGCTTCATGGCTTGGTTGGGGGGTGAGATGGACTTTTTCATTCTGAGGAGGAAGGAGAGTCATTGTAATCTAAGGAGTAATCAGGATTGATGAAGTCTTCCAAAAGCTGATAAAGGTCAGAGGTATGAGGGATTTCCTCAAATTTATCATTAGAATTTCATATGAAAATGGTAAAATTTCCAATGATCCCCTTGTAGATCTCTGGTTGTAACTCATAGATATAGTGATTTTTTATAATTTTGATGGGTTTTAGATCTTTAGGATCATTTTCCATAAATATTTTAACATTGGAATCAGCCATATAGCATTGCTTGAAACCAATCATTGTCCCAATTTTTTTACCCATCGTTCTCAAGATACTATGATGCATCATTTCCACATGATAGTTTTTAAGACATACACATTTTGGAGGATTCCTATTGGTTTTCTTGTTAATATTAAAATTAGGCCTCCATTTCAGGAAATTTACATTAAAACCCTTATACAAAATATTCTTAGACTCAAGAAGTACTTTAGTTAGATCTGCAGGTGAGCAATCCAGAAATAAAGTGCTTTGATTTATGATAGTAATGCTTACCAAAGAGTCCAAGGCTACCTTAAACCAGTTCAAAACAATAGAGATGTGGTCAGATTCTCCTTCCCATATTGAGTTGACGTCGTGAAGTTTGCATTGTTCCCAAATTTTGTTGGAGATGTTATTGCTAATAATAATGGTGGATGAGTCATTGTTGCTTGATGGTTTTCCAGTGGGGTCTAGCTTATTAAGACTTTGCCTTGTTCCAAACAGGATTGCATTTTCCCCTGTGGCAACCCTAGGAACTTTGTTCTTTGCCTCCCTTCTTCGTGATGTGGGATAGGGTTTATTAGTCCTCCAACATTTTTCTACTCAAATTGTTAATTGTTGCCATGTCCCTTTTGTATTCTCCTTAGGGTTTATTGTTTTGGCACCTTGGATGTATTTTGTGAGATTGAAATAATCCTTACGTGAAGTGTCATTTTCAGATAAAGGCCTTTTTAACCTTTGTGTCATGTTATTGTTCTTTTGACTTAGGAGAACCTGATGTTTGTTCTGAGGAAGTCGGTTGTCGTTGTCTGCCATTCTTTGGATTTTGGGTGTTTCATGATGGGCTTTCTCACAATTTTGTTGTTGAGGCAGAGATTTAGATCTATTTATTTCCAAAATATCGAAAGGATTTGAGGTCTCTATTGTGTATTTCACTCACAGAAAGTCATTCGCTTGTAAATCCACTACGAGGATGGGTGGATCTTCCCTTCTAGGTATAGTGATCGTTTTACTAGGGCATTGCTTATGGAGAGAGCGAGTTCGCTTCATTTTTAATTCTAATTTCCAGTTTCAAACACCATTCATATTATTTTTTATTTTTTTTTGGTAAATTATCTTTAATTTCTTAATAAAAAATTATAATTGATCCTTTACTTTCATTTTAAATAATTTTAAAAATATATTTATATTTTTTAATTCTAAATATTAATATAATAATGTTTATATTTACGATTGAATTATATTTTATAATTTTATTAAAATAAAAAATTAAAATTTAACAAATATCAATATTTTATTTTTTAATATTTTAATTGAAGTAAAAATTAATTTTTAATAATTAATAATTTATTTACGCAATATAAAAAATATTTATTTAAGAATTTAGAATATAGTTTGGTTTTATTTTTTAATATTTTATTTCAAAAAAATTTAATTTTGTATTTGTAATTTTTTTAAAATTGCACTCTTCAAATGATTGAGATTGGAAAGCTTGATTGTACTACAAAGAGTGGATGCATACCTTACACTTTAAAATTTATGCTTGAAACTTTTCTTTGATGAATTCAAATTGTCCACCACTAATAAAATCGATGTATAAATGCCTCTAAAATAATAAAATATCGAAAAGCAATGTTATAAAATAACGTTCAATCACGCAGCTATTTAGGCGTTGTAATGCATTTCATTGCAACCGTAATGTCATTTTGCTAGGTTCCTTTGCATCCATATCTCAGCCATTCCTGAATCCTTTATATTTTTACCTCCGTCTGAATCTATTTCATAGTTACTTTGAAATGAAATTAGATTTAGGTCTTCAACAGAATAAATATTTGTAAACGCCATAGAAATTTCGCTGATTCCTTTATATTAAAATATTGTTTCTCAAGAAAAATCATTACCATTACCATGCACTTCAAGGACATCCAAATTCCAAACAACTACTAAATATTTTACTCATATAAGAAATTTATAACATATTAATATGCATTTGCAATTTATTATCATATGACACTGTGATGTGTACTGAATTTTTTATATGTGCATAAATGAAAAAGAAGTTTTTTCTAAATATTGTTTCATACATATTTCTAAATATTATTTTCTATATAGGTGCTTTCAAAAATTTCCAAATGTTGCCAAGATTTTCCAAAGATTATTTTCTATATAGGTCCTTTTGAAAATGTTGCCAAGATTTTCCAAGTCTGAGCTAAAATTTGGGTCATCCATATTTTTCCGAAGTCCAAAATTTTAACAACAGATGTGGATAGACATTAAGCCTTTCTAAACAGTCACTGGTAACTGTTGACAAAATTCATTTATTTCAATAGTGAAAAGAAAATCGTCCAAATTTAACTCTTACCATAATTTTTTGAATATGGCATGATAGCAACATCCTACTTGATTGATCTCTATCTATAACTAAAATTTCCATAGTCTATATTTTACATCGCTAGATAACTATTTTGTTTGCATAAGAAAGAGAAATATTTATCCAACAGATATCTGAATAGGTCAAATTAACTTTGACTGTTATGCTAAATGAAACCATACCTTAGTCTGACCAGACATTTTTTAAAAAGAAATAGTAAACAGTTACTTAATCATTTAGACATTATTTTTTTTTATTAAATCCCAATAGAGAATTACTTGAAGTCTTAAAATTTCAAATCCTCACCATAAGAAATGGGGCATTATCCTTGCCTATAAATTGAAGAAGCTTCACATTTTCAATATTTTTCCACCGTTTTTCCAATCTGATGTATAACATGTTATGGATACGTACCCAATTGGAGCATCAAACCATACATAGAAAACCTGAAAGAAAAAACATAAGCATTAGAGTACATTATATATCAAACAATGGCAGTCTCGTTCACCTTAATGTGGATAAGTGATGCTGGAAAAGCTGGAAAAGCATTTTTTGGAGAGTTTTTTAATTAGTTTTATTATTTTTATTTCTCATAAGGAATGTGCAAAGTTTTGCATATTTATATTTAGAATTTAGGTTTTCTTTGTTTTTTTAGTTTTATTTTTTGCAAATAAACCTTCTAGATACATGTGTATCTAGTTTTATTTCTTGTTTTTTCTATGGCTATGAATTCTTTATATTCAGCCATTTGTAATAGTTTTTATATAGAGCTACAATAAAAGTTATTTTCAGAATTTTATTCTTTTGTAAAATCTTCATTTGGTATCAGAGCTTTAGGAATGTGAAGATGACAAATAATTTACAAATTCTAGAATTTAATGGAGTTGATTATCAATATTGGTCAATCAAGATGAAGACTTTTTTGATAGGAAAAGATTTTTAGGAGATCATTGAATCAGGATATGAAGAACCTGAGAATTGGGAAGATCTCATAGCTAATGAGAAGAGATTGAAGAAGGAAGCTGAGAAGAAGAATGCAATGGCTCTATTTCACATTCAAATGGCTCTTGAGAAGAACTTGTTTCCCAGAATTGCTGATGCATAGACAACAAAGGAGGCCTGGAAGACTCTAAAAGATGCTTACCATGGCAATGACCAAATTAAGGTTGTGAAACTACAAACCTTGAAGAGAGAATATGAGAATTTGAAGATGAAAGAAAGTGAGAATGTGAGAGATTTTTGTGTAAGAGTCAAAGATGTGGTTCATAAAATGGCCACTTTGGGTGAGCCTATGAGCCAAGAGCATATGATACAGAAGGTATTGAGATCTCTAACCCCAAAATGGAATACTGTAGCAATTATTATTGAAGAAAGTAAAAATTTAGCCACCTTGGAGTTTGATGAGCTAGTTGGATCTCTCATAGCACATGAGGATAGAATAAGGGACACTTCTACAAGCATTAGTGAGAAGGCTTTTGCTTCCCAATTGCAAATTTTAAAGAATGATGGTGCTAATAGCAACAATAACAACCACAGAGGTTCAGGAAGGGGTCAAAATTAGAACTTTTCAAGAGGAACTAGAGGAAGAGGTAGTGCTCAAGGAGGAAGAAGCTGATAGATTTGATAAAATAAACATTCAATGTTATCATTGCAATCGGTATGGACACTATGAGAAAGAATGTAGGTTGAAATTAGGTAACAATAATGCAAATTATGCTCAACAAGATGAGGATCCTTCCTCAGGTAATTTATTCTTGTGTTATGGAAAAGTTGAAAATAATATGAGTGATGTTTGGTATTTGGATTCTGGGTGCTCTAACCATATGTCCGGTAACAAGGATATTTTTTCAAAGCTTGATGATGGCTATAAATCCAATACTACTCTTGGAAATAATAATAATACAGTAGAGGTCGCAGCCAAAGGAGCCATGGATGTTCAGACAAAGGAAGGTATGAAAAGTGTTTAGGATATTTATTATACTCCAAAATTGAAGCATAATTTATTGAGTGTTGGGCAGCTATGTGAGAAGAATTATAGAGTTGTATTTGAAAATAAGAAATGTACTATCTATGATAAGAATCAGAGCAATAAAATGATTACAGTTGTTCCTATGACAAAGAATAGGATGTTTCCCTTGAAGTTTGGTGAAAATGACAATCAGCTTGTGAATATGGCCTATGAGGATAAAAGTTGGTTGTGGCATCTCAGGTATGGTCATTTGAATTTTTATAGTTTGAAGATTCTAACATCAAATGCATTAGTTCTTGGGTTGCCTAAGGTTGAAGAGCATAAAAAAATTTGTGAAGGATGTGCAAAAGGGAAGCATGCAAGAGAATCATTTCCAAAAGGAAATGCATGGAGGGCTCATTACCCACTTTAGCTTATTCATTCTGATATTTGTGGTCCTATGCAAACACAAATTTTGGGTAAGTCATCATATTTTATCACTTTTATTGATGATTACTCACACATGTGTTGGGTTTATTTTTTGAAGACTAAGGATGAAGCCCTTGATACATTCAAGAGGTTTAAAGCCCGTGTAGAGAATGAGAAAAGAAATATAATCAAATGTTTGAGAACAGATCGTGGAGGAGAGTATTGCTCCAAAGATTTTTAGAATTTTTGTGACATGAATGGGATCAAGAGACAACTCACAACTGCTTACACACCTCAACAGAATGGTGTGGCTGAAAGGAAGAATCATACTATGGTAGAAATGGCAAGGAGCATGTTAAAAACCAAGGGTTTGAACAATACTTATTAGGCTGATTCAGTTGCTACAGCAATCTATATTCTCAATAGGAGTCCTACAAGTGCCCTAGACAAGATGACTCCCTATGGAGCATGGTATGATAAAAGGCCTAATGTAAATCATTTTAAAGTTTTTGGTTGTTTGGCTTATGTTCGTATACCTGATCAAAATAGACAAAAATTAGATGCTAAAAGTGAATCATCTATTTTTGTGGGTTATAATGAGGAGAGAAAAGCTTATAGATTGTATAATCCTGTTACTAATAAGATTCTTGTCTCAAGAGATGTGATTTTTGATGAAGGGGTATTTTATGGTCATCAAAAAGGCCATGTTGAAAAGCCAAAATCAATTTTGGATGATGATATTATTGCTGATAATAATAATGAACAGCCATCTAATGAATCTATTATAGGATCTCCAAGTCTACCAACCAGCCCCTCATCAATTCCAAGTGGAAGTCCATCCTCAAGCCCAAGTTCTACAAGAAAGGTAAGAAGATTAAGTGAAATTTATCAAAAGTGTCAAAATCAGGCACATGAAGAGGATCCAATAGGTGAGACAGTAAATTTTGCATTACTTGCTAAAGCTGATTTTGAGCCATCATGTTTTGAAGATGCATGTACTAATCAGGTTTGGATGCAAGCAATGAATGAGGAGATGGATTCCATTGATAGGAATGAGACTTGGGAGCTTGTAGAGCTTCCACAAGAGAAAAAGAAGATTGGCACGAAATGGGTCTACAAGGTCAAGTATAACAGTGATGGGAGTGTGGAAAGATACAAGGCAAGATTGGTTGCTGAAGGTTTCACTCAAAGGTATGGTATTGATTATGAAGAAAATTTTGCACCAGTAGCAAGACAAGAGACTCTTAGAATGCTTATTTCACTTGAAGCTCAAAAGAAATGGACTATTCATCACATGGATGTGAAAAGTGTCTTTCTAAATGGGTACTTAGAAGAGGAAGTATATGTGGGACAGCCACAAGGTTTTGAAGTTAAAGGTAAGGAAGATCATGTTTATAAGCTAAAGAAGGCTTTGTATGGCCTCAAGCAAGCACCACGTGCATAGTATGCAAGGATTGATGGATATTTCTAGTAGAATGGCTTTCAAAGAAGTAAGAGTGAACCTACCCTTTATTACAAGCAAGAAGGTGATGATATTATCATTGTGAGTTTGTATGTTGATAATTTCCTATATATGGGTAGTTGTTCTAAGATGAAAGAGGAATTCAAGGTTGCTATGATGAATGAATTTGAAATGAAAGATTTGGGTCTCATGAAGGATTTTTTGGGAATGGAGGTTTATTAATATGAAAATGAAATTTTTGTTTGTCAAACAAAGTATGTAAAGGATATGCTAAAAAAATTTAATATGACTGATTGTAAACCTCTTTCTACACCAATTGCTCATGGAGTTGTATTATGTAGAGATGATGGTGCTGATATTGTTGATGAGACATCATATAGAAGTATTGTTGGTAGTTTGATGTTTCTAACTCACACAAGGCCTGATATTGCTTACTTAGTTTCATTGGTTTCAAGGTATATGAAAAATCCATCAGAAGAACATATGAAGGCAACCAAGAGAATTTTGAGGTATGTGAAAAACACTCATGATTTTGGAATACACTATTCTTCTAAAAAATTTGAGCTTGTTGGTTTTAGCAATTCTGATTGGGGAGGTAGTTTGGATGACCGAAAATCTACATCTGGTAATTATTTTTCTTTGGGCTCTGGTTTAATCACATGGATTTCAAAGAAGAAAAGTATGGTTGCTCTCTCTTCTATAGAAGCGGAATATGTTGCAGTCACTTCAGCAGGCACACAACCTTTGTGGATCAAAAAGCTTCTTGAAGAAATTGGTGAGATTCAGGTTCAACCTACTGTGCCTTTTTGTGACAACATTAGTGCCATTAAATTGGCCAAGAATCCGGTTCATCATAGCAGGACAAAACACTTTGATTTGAAATAACACTTCATCAGAGATTTGGTATAGAAGAAAGTAGTTGAATTGAAGTATGTTAACACAAAGGATCAAATTGCGGATATCTTCATGAAGGTTTTTGCAAAGGATTAGTTTTTGACACTCAGAGATCAAATTGTTAGCCCTCTCAGCATCAAGGGGGAGTATGTGGATAAGTGATGCTGAAAAAGCTGGAAAAGCATTTTTTGGAGAGTTTTTTAATTAGTTTTATTGTTTTTATTTCCAATAAGGAATGTGCAAAGTTTTGCATATTTATATTTAGAATTTAGTTTTTCTTTGTTTTTTTAGTTTTATTTTTTGCAAATAAACCTTCTAGATACATGTGTATCTAGTTTTATTTCCTGTTTTTTCTATGGCTATGAATTCTTTATATTTAGCCATTTGTAATAGTTTTTATAGAGAGCTGCAATAAAAGTTATTTTCAAAATTTGATTCTTTTGTAAAATCTTCACTTAAAACCTCTTTTATCTCTTTTAAGTGGATTTGTAAAAAATAATCATTTTTGTGATTCAATAATATCATTGGATGAGAGGTAATAACTTTCAAACTTTCAGAAGTGTTACAAATACTTTTTAAGTGTTGGGATCATAATAAAGAACAAGGAAAAAAGGTTAAAAGAATGAATATGATACATACCTTATCTTTGAATTTTTCAATAGCGACACTCCACTTAAGATCCTATGCATATAATGCTACTTCAAGACTTTCTTTAACCATGAATTAGTTGTTTGAATGGCTTTTTGATCCCAACAGTAGATGTATTGCTAATATACTCCTCCAAATGGTCTTGCAACTTTGGGAGGTCCAAGAATAAGTGCTAGGTGTCACAAAATAAGGATGACTTGGAAAATCTAAAAATGAAATTAATTTTGAACTGGTCCAACTTGAAGTTGTACATTTTTATTTCAGCTTATCTAGACAACTTTTATCTAGTTATAAAATTTGTCGTAAAAAAAATAAAGTAGAAAGAGAACATAAAAGTGATAAAGAATTGTTTGCACCTTGCACCTAGGATTTATGAGCTCTGTAAGGCTCAACACTTTTCAACAAATTTCATATTGATCACCCTCTACATCCTTGTATCCACATTCACTATTATGGAAAGTACCAATGACAAACATGTCTACCAAAAATCGATTGCATGTCTCACAATATAGCTACACAATCATTGTTGGAAAATGTCAAACAAATAAAGTCAAGTCAATCATAACTCATAGCATCATTATTTGTTTTCGAGGAAACCCTGGCCAAGGAAAACCCCTAGTGGGGATGCTACCCACAACTATGCACTAAAATATAGAATCCATGTTAGGAGATCTATCCCTGTTAAGAGCTAAGTATTACATAGAACATTTCCTTGTTAGAGGAATGGAAAACCTATTAGGGGTATACAAAAACCTTGTTAAAGGTATAGTGAGTTTACAACTCTTACAATCAAAATTTTGTTACAAAAGTGTTCTTCAAGTAGTGAACAATACAAGTATGTTCTAAGCTTCGATAGTTCTAGTTATGATTCACAATAGCCTCTATCAATCACTGATCTCGCATCTTCCATTATCTCTCTCTAATATCCAAAATTTTCATCCATCACATCATCAAACATATCATACATATCTCTTCCATAAAACACTCTATAGTAATATCAATTATGTCATTCAATGAGCTCTCAAATACAATATAAAATATAACAATTACTCATACAAATGATAAATGTAGAGTCAGTGATCTTGTATTACCAAAGATTAAGAAATATACATACTTTATTTGACATAGCATGTTACCATTCTATCTAGCCTTCCCTTAATCATCGCAATTGTTCATATGTCTTGTTTCACTGTTTCTTTGTCATCACATACCTTCTTATTACTGTATCTTACTGATATCAATGAAAAAACATGTGTAACCTTAACTGAAGCTTATACATACACCAAAATGTCTTCCTCTAAGTTTGCAAGACATAATATAACATATATTGTCTTTGCTGACCAAAACAATACTATATTATACTATAACTTTGATTCTGTACTTAGCCATTTTCATGATTGTGTCTCCAACACTTGTACTCACCTCATGCGATCACAATAACATAAGTGTTTCCATAAATGACAACCCTTAAGTGATCCATAGTTGTCTCAAAAATCACTTGCCAACAATCTCTCCCTTTGACATTGATGGCAACACTTAGTGAACAATGACTAAGTGTCAAAACACTATCTTGGACTTCTACTTCTCTATATACATATTATCCTCTTCTTCCTTTTTTTACAATTTTATACTACTTCTCTTTTCCTCATTTTTAGCTTCTCTTCTTCTCCCCCTCTGACATCAATGGAAAAGGTGCTTACAAAACTTCAAAATTTTAATCATACAATACTTAGTGCTTACTCATTAGATTCAGAATGTCTTGGAAGGAATCTTTCAAGGTCCTCACTTCATCATTCCATGACTTGATCAGTAGCTCACTAAAATTGATAATCCATTCAGTGCATAAGATACAGTCTCAGCTAGCTTCATCTCAATAGGTACAAAGTTTGTCATGGATTCCTCAATCTTCTCCATCTCTATGAGATGAGATTCAAGAATTGATAGCTTGGGATTGATTAAAATTTTAAGCAAACTAAATATTTCCACTACTCTCCCTTTCTCTATATCCAAGACATTTACTTTGTCCAAAATATTGGATATCTACTTTTCCATTTCCAACATAGTTTGTGAAGAGGTTTCACAACTATCCATTATGATGTCTAATGTATCCATGTCCTTGGCTAAAATATCATCAAAATTATAAACATGTCTGATGGGATTTATGTAGTAGCTATATACCTTTCTTCCTTGTCCCACACAACTTTTAGCTTTGCTTATAGTTTCTTTCACAATGCCTTTAAAGTCCCATGAGATAGACTGGTAGACTTCCTTCAATTTCTTTTCAAGGTATCTTTTCTTAGCTTTATCCTCTACGATCTTCAACAATGACTCAAAATGGTTGTCAAAGTTGTCAAGTGCCATGTTCAAGTTCTATACATCATCCTTTCCTTGAAATGTGAGAGGTATAGGGAGTATTTTATTCACTATCTCTACTGCCCTAGAAAAACTTGGCATTCTTATCCCCCTTTGGTTCTAACCTTTCCTTTTCCTTAGAAAATTACATGAAGGATAACCTCATGAGTTCATCCTCATCCATTCTTTTTACATCTGTGCTCACTAGTTTGGCCATACTTGCCAAGAATAGGGTGGAGGAGGTTTCTTTTTCTTGTTTGAGCTCAGCTCTTACCTCTTCTTCTTTTTCTACTCATGTCTCTTCTTCGTGCATTTCCTCTTACTATTTCTCCGTCTCTTTTCCTTTCTCTTCCTATTTTTGTTCTATTTGTTCTTCCTCTTTCTATCCTCCCTCTTCTACTATCATTGCACTATCTAGATTTCCTTGAAATGGATCATTTATATCAATTGAGGTGTCAAGTGTCACTGGCACACCAGAAATAAATAATTATGGTTGTATGTCAACTCCTCTTGTTTTTACACTATCCTCAATAGTTTTAGATCTTTCTCCCATACACAAGGATGTAGGCTTGGTGGCTTTGGGAGGTGAGGTATTTTCAGGCATGTCTCTCATAATAATTTCATCTAATTCACTTTGTGTGTCTTTTATTACCTCATCATAATTCCTTGCCATTATCTTCACAAGTCTAGCCTTGGTTCTCAATAGAGGTTTCAACTCTTTAATGATTCTCTCCCTTTCCTGTATGGAGACAACCAATATGTCTTCAATAGCCTTATTTCTTATAGTCTCATCCTCTAAATGTGCTAACTATTTTCATATTTCCAACTTTCCATACAACCTTAGGAATACTGGCTTCTATTTCTAGCAAATTCTTCTTGTAGACCAACAAATGCTTAATTAAAGAATATTCAATTATAAACTTATTATTGTTATACACTAAGTTTGCACCCTTGGTTGAAGCTCTCATAGTCTTGATAACCTAGTATAACATGGGAATCATCTCCAGGTTGTGGGACCTATGCTAACTGAGATGAGACCTCCAAGTTCTGGGTTGGTTCCTCTTGGATAAGCACCTTAATTTGCTTCTAGAAATGAAAAGTAAATCTTTTGAGGGAAAGGGATAGAAGGAATGCTTGAAAGGGAAATGACTGAAAGAAAACTACCTACTAGGTGATGCACCAAAATTAGGGTTTGGATCTCAGTATAGAGGAATGGAATCAATGAAAGGCCTACGTCTAGCAGGTCACAACTTATTGAATAGGCTTGCGTAAGTGTTTCATAGGAGGGGCTAAACATAAGACACAACCTATGACCTGCAAGAAGACATTCACTTCTGCAACTTGATGTAGGATTGAGACAAGACTATTAGGGGGCTAAAGTATACCCACAAAAACATCTAAATCAGATCAAACACAATGAGACACACAATTACAGAAAGCAAGAGGGATTAGGAACCCTAAGATATCACTGAAAACATCATATACTTTAATCCAATAAGAGATAATTCAAACAAGGAAGCATAGGGACATGAAGGATTGTCACAAAATACCTCTGCAATGTTTTTATTATCAATGAAAGATTTACAACTGTATAAGCTGGAGGGTAGGAAAAATACCATAGATGACCCTTAAGAAAAGATGAATTTCTTCTACAATTGTCCAAATCTGAGCTCAAAAGCTCCAAAAATACAATATATACATCTCCTGTAAACAAGCGGGAGAAAAACCTAACTAGGGTTATAAGATTTTACAATACAATAATCAAACCCTAACTCAATCAAGTATGATCATAACTGTATCTCTACAACATTATGGGTAATCAAACCTCAAGTTTGCGTACCCATCCCTATACCTCATTTGCCTGTGGACAAGCAACCTAGACCCATCTACCTTTCTGCAAAAAGTCTTGCCGTGAATGCATAACTGGTACCTTTTTGAGACAAGAAATGACCCATGACGGCCACCCAGACCTCCTCATCATCCTCCTTTAACTGTAAATGTCCTTGAGACATAAATTCTCTGAACTACCTCACCGCTCACGGCCTGCAAATCAAACGTTGGCAAAAAATCCTCTTAGAACTATTTGAATTTGAAAACTAATGGCTAGCCGGTCATTTTAAAACATGTCCATCAATATCCTTTATCTCCTAGCAAATGAATGGCTTAGATTAACTTTAGAACAATCACAAAACCCTTTAAAAGGTTTGAGTCCACATCAAGAAGTCTCAACCAATGAGCATCAAGCATGTCAGCATATTTTGACCCACTTTTACCTTTTCTCTTTAAGTTACTTGATGACTGTGCGACTAAAGAATTCTAAGTCATGAAATATATTTCTTAACTCTAGTTGGGTCAAGCGATTTATTGAACACTGCAGTCGCTGAATAGCTAAATCTTTTAATAACTGAAGGTTACATTAAGCGAACATGAGAAACCCTTAGTTGCTGATTTGCAAAAAGCTTTACTAACCCTAGGCCCAAAATTGCCACACGTCAAACCCTCATTCGCTTCATTCACCTCATCAACAAACACCTTGGTTCTTCCCTGACATCAGACCCACTTAAGACAAGATTCTAATCCAAAGGTGGGCGCAAGATCTCATACCCTTGGAATATTCTTTTAGATCATACACCCTTCATAGATCTTCATTAAGCCATGACCCCAATAACATATCAGTCCACCTAGAAGTCCTCATCAGCACGCAACAACCAATCAAATGCTTCACACATCAACCCATTTAACAATGCAGACAAACCTGACAAAGCCTAGAGATAAAGTAATATCAATAGTGGGTGCATGATCGCATATGTCAGAAAGATTCCTTGTAAACATGCGCCATTCATTGACCCTTTGTAGATGTTAGAGCCTTTTAAAATGTTGGAAACCTGGTCCCACTAACACATTGCTGAATCACTACCATGTAGACCAATGAGAAGCCACCGTTTGTGTAGACATAGCAGTGGACCTACTAGGGATGAAGAGTTATGTCACCAAGGAGATTCAACGGTTGTCTTATAATCACATACCTCTGATACATTTCATGAGAACACATACTAGCCATAGATTTCCAAGCTTCTAACACCCCTGGGCCCGCTACAAAAAATACAAGTCATCATCCCTCGACCAATAAAAAGCCTCCAAGTAGGACACCATGGCAGTGGACCCACAAAAGCTTGAAGCACTGAGGAAAGGGGAAGATTGACGGCTATCGCGAGATTGCATGTGTTAGAAAATCCCTTTGCAAACTCATGACAACTGTTAGATCCTACAGAACTAGGACCCCTGCAAGCTGAGACTGCCAAACACTTAGCGACTACACAAGTGAAGAGAAGTTAGCCATTTCACTAAGTCGCTAGTTGGGAAAAGGTAACTGCCAAACATTACGTGAATAAGAGGAGTGCTGCAATCACTGAATCACCGAAAGGAAAAGATAACCGCTAAAAGACTTAGAGAACTGGTGACTGAAGAAAAATAAAGTGCACGTGGGTATTGGGATTTTTAAGTGGCTGAGAAAGTAACATCAAAATATAATAGGCCAAACGGTTTCTAATGTTTATTTAGCTCAAATGGCTACCTTTTCAAATATTTAAACTGCAGACCAAGGAATACAACAATTTGCAAAGGCCAGAGGACATGGCATGAGATCATAAAAAATTTAGGGATGCTTGGCAGGATAAAAATAGAGACCCAGGGAAGGTTTTAGCCAAATTTGCATGCATATGAAAATTAGAGTAACATTTTGGTGATTTCTGCTGGATGTTAGCTTGCTAGACATTGAAAATCAGTGGCCTTGAGCAATCCATTGGGCATGGGGTCATTCTAAGGAACACAAAATTTGACAGAGAGACAAAACTGAACACGGGGAGGCAAACTTGTGCACAGGCACTTCTTGAAAAGAAGGAAACTAAACTAGAAAATAGGAAGAAAGCAAGGAAGCATTTTTACAAAATTTACATAGAGGGATTAACCTCAAAGTAGGGCTTCAAGTGGAAACCATTTACTGATACTGGCAAGGCATCCCCTTCAAAGGTTGATAGTTGAAAGGCATTAGGGCCCCTCCATATTGAGATTACAAATGGTCCACCCCAAAAGGAGTCAAATTTTGTGTGCTTGCCAGGTCTTGACCTGAACTCATCCCACTTGAGGACTATGTCTCTAGCCTTGAAATTCCAAGCTTTAGCTCCCTTATCAAAACTTTTCTTTGTCTAAATCTGATGGAATTCCATGTCCTTCATGGACTTATCTCTGATTTCCTCTAATTCCATCAACTGAGCATATCTGATCTGCAAGAGATCCTCCTCTTCAAACAGGACATACTAAGTAGCCAAGTCCAGGGCTGGCAATTCGACTGAGATGGACAACTTAGCTTCCTTGCCATACACTAGCATATAAGGAGAATTCCCAATGATCTTATTTGGGGAAATTCTATCTAACCACAAGGAAGACTTCAACTTTATATGCCAATCTCTTTGATTGTCTTGCAGAGTCTTCTTGATTATCTTAATCAAATTCTTATTTGTGGATTCTGCCAAGCCATTGCCTTGGGGGTAGTAATTGGAACTCATATTCAAATAGATGCCATTCTTAACTACCCAATCTGAGACTTTGAGGCCTATGAATGCCAATACATTATCTGAGATGATGGAATCAGGAGTGCCAAACCTATGAATTATATCATCATAAAAACTCAATACAACATTCTCATTGGCCTCTTTTAAAGCAATTGCTTCTATCCATCTGGTGAAGTAATTTGTTGGAGTGATTATCCATTTACGTCCTTCACTAGATGGAGGGTTGATCATACCAATGAAGTCTATACCCCACTTCATGAAGGGTTGCTCTATTCTGACTAGCTATAGGGGCAAGGCTGCAAGTCTTTCTTTTCCTACAAACATGGCACACTTGATGCATTTCCTCACATAATCATGACTATCCTTAAAGATAGATGGCAATAGTATCCAGTCCTCATGATTTTAAAAGCCATAGTCCTAGGGGAAAAATGACCTCTAGAAGGTCCATCATGAAACTCAAATAGGACACCAACTATCTTTTCTGAATCTATGCATCTTAAAAGGACACCACTATGATCCTTTTTGAAAAGAACCTCATCCATCAGCACAAAAGGAATAGATTGTAATCTATAATACCTTCTTTTTTCTGAATCCAAACCTGCAGGACATTGTCCTATCTTCAAATAATTGATCATATTAGGCAACCAGCTTGTTTCCTTGGCTTGTTCTTCTTTAGAATGCACCATTAGAGATGCATCTACCTGCTCTAATTTTTTTGAACTTTCATCTAATGCCAAATTTTCACAAAGACCTCTTCCTCTAACCAGCTTGGTGGTTTGAATATTTATGTCATATTCCATCACCTTGGTGATCCAACCGGTTCTTTTCTCATTTAGGTCTTTGGAAAGAAAAAACTCTTTGACACTTGGATGAGTAACCCTTAAATGTACCTTGCTACGGGTCAATAGATATCTGAAATTTTTAAGGCTCTTCACCACAACAAGTACATGTTTCTCTACAAAATAGTACCTCTATTCATACTCCTATAAACCTTTGCTAAAGAAAGCAATAGGCTGCTCTAATCCATCTGAATTTTCTTGGGTCAACATTGCAGGTATAGCATCATGACCTCCATAAGCATAAAGGATAAAATCCTTACTAAAATTTGGGTTTAGGAGAGTAGGGGCTTCTATTAAGGCCTTTTTGATAGCTTGGAAATTGACTCTCCCTTTTTTGGTCCAACTGAAAGTTGAACTCTTCTTTAACATGGCTATCAAAGGCTTTAGTAAATCTTCATTGTTAGGCAAGAACCTCCTAACAAAATTAATCTTTCCTATGAAAGATTGGAGACTTTTCTTATGGTGTGGTAAGGGTAGCTCTAGGATGGCTACAATTCTCTCAGGATCTACTGTGATCCCTTCTTTGGATACTACATATCCCAACAATTTTCCTTCATGGACTGCAAACACACACTTCTTGGGATTAAGAGATATCCCAAATTCTCTACACCTTTCAAAAATCTTCATCAAATGTTTGATGTGATCTACTACATGTTTAGAATAGACAGTTATGTCTTCCAAGTAGACCAGTACAAACTTGGACATGAGGCTCTTAAAGGCCATATCCATTGCCTTTTGAAATGTAGCACTTGCATTTGACAAACCAAAGGGCATCTTTTGATAAGCCATGGTTCCCCACTTAGTTGTAAATGAAGTATTGTATCGATCCTCTTCATTCACTAAAATTTGATTGTATCCTGAATAGCCATCCAATAATGAAAATCTCTCAGATCCAGAGACACATTGTAAAATTTGTTCCATTGAGGGTAATGGATGGTGGTCCTTTAAAGAGGCCTTGTTAAGATCCCTAAAGTCAACACATAACCTTAGCTCCCCATTCTTCTTCTTGATATGAACCAGGTTGGAAACCCAACTAGTATGCTTAATGGGGTAGATGATACCACTTTCTATTAGTTTGAGTACTTTTTTATGCATAAGTGGCTCAAGCTTGGGATTAACAGGCCTTTGCTTTTACCTCACTAGTTTGGCATTTGGTTCTAACTCAATAATGTGCTGAGCAAGAGTAGGATCAAAACCTTTGAGGTCCTCATATTGCCATGAAAAAACATCACTAAATTCTTTGAATAATTGGGTATAAGCTTGCTTTTCCAATTCAGTGTTCACTTTTCCAAATTGTAAGCTCTTACCTGGTTCCAACTCTAGTTCAACATAATGTTCTTGTTGGACTACCAGGCCAGCTTTATTTTTCTTGACTTCATCATCCTTGTTGAAGACTGTCTCTAAGGTGACAAGACCTCTAGGCATCTAATTAGACTTGAGTTGTATCACTTGATCACCATAGTTTTGTGATAGCCTATCTTGATTGTAGTCTGAAAAAGCATCTTCCTAAAATAAGAATTCTAGAATTTGTTCATCATTGTCAAACACCTGCCAATTGACATCATTATCAGGAATAGAGGGTCTGACAATCACTTTGATATTCTATTGATTTACTTCTTTTGAAATGCTATTTGGGATATCATACTAAGATCCAACAGTAGCCAACCTATCTACATTTTGATTTAGCTTCCTAGGGATGGCAACAATATTGAAAGCATGGAAATCTTCAATTTCATCCCAAACTCTATGTTTTTATGCTTTCATGGTGTCATTTTTGGTTGCACTTATTCCTCTTACTTGGCTGACAACTAACTCATTATCACCATAAAATTTTAGGGCCTTAAGCCCTCATTTTCTAGCTCACTCTAGTCCATTGACTAGACTTTCATATTCTATAGTGTTGCTAGTGTAGGAGAAACTGAATCTAAAGGTAGTATAATACCTTTCTCCTTTTGGGGACACTAGCATAGCACCACCACTAGAACCATGTCTACTTCTAGCCCTATTTGTGATCTTTTTCCCCAAAGGTTAGCTTGGCATTAGGATTGCTAGGGCTAGTGTCACATTCACTCAATACTCCAAATTTGACAAGAAAAAGGGCCAACTGACAAGGATCAAAGAGAGATCCTTCTACACTTTGAGCTCCACATCACTTAGGCAGGTATACCTCATCTGCACACTCATATTACCTTGTGTCACACTACATGCTTGTAGGTAACTGACTGTGGAGTGATTTTCAAACTCTTCTAGGTATCCTATACCTCAATGAAGCCAATATCTCATGCAATAGCCCAACTTGCATGGAATGAGTATGAAAACCAGAGACATACACTAACAACTTGAAAGGAAAATGGTGGAACTAAAAGAAAATGATTTTAAAGATGAATTGAAAGGTCCCCTGAGATGTCCTAAGTCTCTGATAGACCGGTGCCTTATCCAATGGGCCACATAGTCAAATACCCTACTGCAAGAGATAGTTATGAAATAAGAACACAATATGCTTAATGTGTTGATGCTTGACATCAATCATACACCATGACCAAACCTCAACTTAACACCCACCTGTGCATTCAAGCATGCTATTATCCATCAAAGGATTTTGACCCTCCCCTTAGAAGAGACCTATGAAAGAAAAATACATTAACCAGTGTCCACTAGAAGATAAGCATGACCTATCATTGATATTTCAGCTCATACATGTATAAACACTAACCCTGAACCAGTTACCTCTGCAAAGATAACTCCACTTGCAAACACGTAGGCAATGCAAATAGACAAATCAAACATCCTTGATGTATGATTAATGCATTCAGAATTCAAATGGAGATAGTTCAGTATAGTAAGAGTATATCATATCCTCATACATAAAATAAATCTATTACAATATGTATTGTCTTCTCTGAACCAGCAATGGAAACATAGCACCCTATATGTAGAGAGAAGAAGAAATCTGCAGGACAGAACCTCTCACTGGAACTAGGAAGGAACTCTAAACTAGAACCCTTTGAAACTCAGCAAAAACAACATATATACCCATGGTTACCTTGAAATCCCACATGAGTTAGGATGCAACAAGCTAAGGGTAACCATGGTTAGAGTTTTCCATCAATTAGGCATTTCAAAATTTGATATAATTCAGAGGGAAAACACTAAATCCTGAATGCAATTAACACTTGATCTTCAATCATGAAAGAATCTCTGAAAGGCACTGAAGATCAATCAAAATTCTACAAAATTCAAATTGGAAGTGACCCTGCAACTGCTTTTGGTACATTTCATTTATTCCCCTATGGAAAGACACTCCTCTCTGCAATCATCTCACACCCTAGAGCACAATAGAGTGGCGGAGAAGATCAGTTTCACCAACTCGGGCCCTTCCTGTCATCAATTTTGGTCCTTTCCAGTCACTGGAAATATTCACAGAGATTCAAATTTGAATCTACAATGGTCACCATGCACTCACGGGCTTCAAGTTGAACCATTCAAACATCTCAGGCTAACTCCGCAATGGCAACATAAAATAGTTGTTGCATGATCGCATAGCCCAGAAATGGGCTATGCGAACATGTGACACATTACTTCCCACTGCCTTCTCCTAACTGCCAACACCATCGCTTGCCACAACAAGGTTTGTCACATGTTCGCAAGCCAAGAAACTGGCTTACGTGAATATGCAACAGGCCGCAAAGAGCAAACTTGCCGACTATGCTGTTACCGCCGAGACACCCCAGCCCGGGCCCGCATTCAAACCCTAACATCCCGCCAGCATGGACCAACCAGAGATCACCATGACACACCCACCAATAGGACCACCAATAAAATATAGATAGGCCCCAGGGACACATGGCATCCTATCGCATGATCACATAGCCTAGAAATGGGCTATGCGAACATGCAACCACCCACAGGCCGCTACCCTATCATGCATAACCGCCACCGCACATCTCCGCAACTGCATCACCAAACCACCACCACAAGGAGTTTGTCACATGATTGCATAGTCAAAAATTGGGCTATGCGATCATGTGATAGCCATGAGACTGCCACATCACCACCTGCCAGCCAATGAAAAGAGAACACCAGCCCAGCGTACACCTTAGACCCACCGCACAAAATGCACACCTCTGCAACAAAAGCCAACTGGCCCAAGGACACATGTCAAGTAGTCGCATGATCACATAGCCAAAAATTGGGCTATGTGATCATGCGACAGCGTATCATAGGTTGCCACATGACCACTTTGCTACAAACGGGTCCACCGGGCAGTCTCCTCATAAACCAGAATCGATGGCTATCGCTATACCACGATGTTAAAAATTGAGCACCTCCATTCAACAGTATAATGACAACCACCAAATTTGTCCATGCTTTAACCTTCCTCAAAAGACTGTGGACCCACTGACGCTATCCAACTTGTCAATCCACCAACCAATCAAAAGATGCCAACTCGCCCCACCCTGACAACGGACCCACTGTGCTCTGCAAATAGAATCAATAGCAGGTGCATGATCGCAAGGGGAAAGAATATTCCTCATGATCACATGATGATCATCGATCTCCCTCCTCTACCGCTTGAATAATCGAGTCCACTAATCGCCAAACATTCAGTGACTACGTGACAAACCACTCGCCAAGTCGTGAGATGTTAGTAGATAACCACCAACCTTTCAGAGATCACGTGATTAAGAGTCACCGAGTCACTGGATAGAAGATGTAACTGCCCAGAGACTTAGAGAATCAGCAACAAGAAACTTTGAAGGACTGGGCTCTATCATCTATCGCACCTGCAGACTAAAGCAAAGTAAACCACCGGGTAGTTGAATAGAAACTGGGACCCACATGGCTAGGTGGCAAGCAGTCACATGATCACATGTCAGAAAATTATGACATGCGGCCATGCGATAGCCAATCAGGAAGAGCCTGGACCCACCACCCACGTTGAACTTGCACAGTTAGGAAATGCTAGCAAATAGGAAACTGTGCAAGGTAAAAAACACACAATATTTTTGACATAGTGGAAGATTGAAAACACATAAAGTTTTCAACGCCAAAGGATAAGTGCACAAAAGTAGGAAGTACAGGGTCAAAAATAACGAAGGCCAAAAACACATAGACTGAAAACATCATGGATTTTTGAAAACACTGTGGGTTTTCGACACTATGGCAAATTTTGAAAATGCTTCCCGCGGACCTTAGAATTTGAATATCTTTCTGGGTTTGGTGATTCAGCATGTGCAAATTGGACCAAAGCTAGGCGACAACAATAAAGAGCACGAGGCAAGAGGAAATGAAGAACGCTTGCAAGGAAAATAGGCCATTTTCAAAGGATTTTGCCATGATAGAAAAATGGCCTAACAGTGGCTTTGTTTGGGGATGACGGGTAACTTGTGCCCATGTGAGAATTCAAGATTTTTGGGAGAGCAGACCACCCATAGGATAACAATGCAGAGAGCAAGGAGCAAGCAGGGTAAGACCAAGCAACAGGACCAAAAACTGACAGACCAGGGCAAAATAGGGAAGGGAAAAGCAACTTATATACAGAGATTTACAAGATGTACAAAAGGCTCAGGGCCCCAAAACTTTTGATCAGGTCTTTCCTCTATCAAACAAGTAATTTTCATCTCCACTTAGCAAAGGAAAGCTGAAAATACATTTCTCATCCATCCTACCAAAAACACTGTGATCCACATTCAGCACATTAAATAAAAAATGATCACCCTACTCACCATCATCTGGCAAGATAAAGACATCAGGCTGCCATAGATGTTGACCATTTTGTGACAACAAAATGTCACACTCTTTACTTTCACCACCATGCTGAAAAAGGAAACACTCCAACTCAACACCATGACTGGAAGCATCAACATTCTAACCATTAGTTTGCAATGAATACTAAACACTTTCTATCCCCCTGCTCTGCAAACTAATATAAAACTTCTCAAGACAGAAATCTGACTGCATCAAAATGGTAGCAACTTGCTGATCAAAAATCACATCAGCATCTTCTAGAAAGGAACAAGCACTATCAGTCAATGACTCATCAGTCATTTGCAAATCTAAGAAAACTCTTTCAGAATTGCCGCATTCTCCAGCATCAAAATATAAAGAAGAACCACAGACATTAGGCTCTTGAAAAATTGAATCCACACTGGTACACGTATCATCATACTCATCATCACTGACATTATCAAATTTACTAAAATAATGTGTACCATCCACTTGCATATCAAAAATGGGAGAAAGGACCTCAAAAGAAGATTCACACACCATGCCATCACTCATTTTTTCTTCATCAAAAATAATATCCAGTAGGCATGGGATCTCATAAACATACTCGAGAGTGCATCTTTGAAACTCTGCATCCAAAAGCTCTGAAATTTGTTCACTACTTAGTAGGTACTGGACTTCACACTCCATCTCATTTGCCTCACTACAAATGTTGCAAATATCTTCCATTTGAGACAGGGGCTGAAAATTTTTATGTCAAGTCATCACTGCAAGAACTCATATCTGCAGATTCATCTTCTGTCTCTTGATAATCACAAGTTCCATCATCAGCATCAGCATCACAAGATTCATCATTCTTAAATAAATCCATCCATTTTTTAACCTTTTCTAGTGCTTCATTTCTAATAGAGGTAGTCCAACCAACTGATTCAATCATACTAAGCACTAAAAACATTTCAGTATACTGGAAATCTTGAAGCTCGATACCCATAAGAAGTTTATCACAAGCTATAAGAAATTTCTTATAGTATGAGTGGGGTGACCCTTCCTTCCATTCCCCTATTGCACATCTTAAAATCCTTGTACAAGTCTGTTGGATTCTTTGAATTATTAGATAAATGTCTCTATCTCTATCAACATTTCTAAAGTCTGACTGATAACACCTAGACCTAGAAACATCATCCTGATCCATCAAAGCTGGAAACTCCATTTTAAAGTATTGACAAAATAATACAGCTTGTTCTCATGACAATACTTTTGTTCAAACCCATGCAACCAATGACTCTTTAAACCTCAACATATTTCTAATACTCATTACAAAACTAAAACTTTTATCCAAAAATATGATCAAACCTTCAAGATTGACTTCCCTTTTTCAATAGTGACTTGTTCACCTAATTAGGGATTGTTCTTGCTTAATGAAATAGGATTACCTGCAGATGTTGTGAATGCTGCAAAATACTGATATGAAGTCTCCTCCAAATCACTTTTCAAACCTTGGTAGAGCTACCACCTCCTTACAGAGGACAAATCTAAATCAGTTGAGAACCTCTTCAACTCTGAACCTTCTTAAAAACCAACAATCACAAGACAACCTCACAGGATAACAGCTTGTCAAGACTGCAAATATATCACACTTGTTATAAAACACTAACCAAATAGAGACTCAGAGTCACCACTCAACACTTAGTGAGAAAATATTACAAATGTATTTTGTTCATTTGACTTTGTAACTTCAACCACGACCCTGGGATGATCTAGCCAAGCAAGGAAGCTTGCTATCTTTTACTTGTTCCCCAACAGAGTCACCATTTTGTTGGTGATCTTTTTCCCCAAAGGTCAGCTTGGCATTAGGATTGATAGGGCTAGTGTCACATTCACTCAACACTCTGAATCTGACAGGAAAAAGGGCCAACTAACAAGGATCAAAGAGAGATCCTTCTACACTTTGAGCTCCACATCACTCAGGTGGGTATACCTCATTGGCACACACATATTACCTTGTGTCACACTACAGGCATATAGGTAACTGACTATGGAGTGATTTTCAAACTCTTCTAGGTATCTTGTACCTCAATGAAGCTAATATCTCATGCAATAGCCCAACTTGCATGGAATGAGTATGAAAACCAGAGACCTACACTAACAACTTGAAAAGAAAAGGGTGGAACTGAAAGGAAATGATTTTAAAGATGAATTGAAAGGTCCCCTAAGATGGCCTAAGTCTTTGATAGACCAGTGCCTTATCCAATGGGCCATAGAGTCAAATACCCTACTGTAAGAGACAGTTATGAAATAAGAACACAATATGCTCAATGTGTTGATGGTTGACATCAATCACACACCATGACCAAACCTCAACTTAACACCCACCTGTGCATTCAAGCATGCTATTATCCATCAAAGGATTTTGACCCTCCCCTTAGAAGAGACCTATGAAAGGACAATACATTTAACCAACATCCATTGGAAGACAAGCATGACCTATCCTTGATATTTTAGCTCATACATGCATAAACACTAACCCTAAACCAGTTACCTCTGCAAAGATAACTCCACTTGCAAACACGTAGGCAATGCAAATAGACAAATCAAACACCCTTGATGTATGATTAATGCATTCAAAATTTAAATGGAGATAGTTCAGTACAGTAAGAGTATATCATATCCTCATACATAAAATAAATCTGTTACAATATGTATTGTCTTCTCTGAACCAGCAATGGAAATAGAGCACCCTATATGCAGAGAGAAGAAGAAATCTATAGGACAAAACCTCTCACTGGAACCAAGAAGGAACTCTAAACTAGAACCCTTTGAAATTTAGCAAAAAGAACATATATACCCATGGTTACCTTGAAATCCCACATGAGTTAGGATACAACAAGCTAAGGGTAGCCATGGTTAGAGTTTTCCATCAATTAGGCATTTCAAAATCTGATACAATTCAGAGGGAAAACACTAAATCCTAAATGCAATTAACACTTGATCTTCAATCATGAAAGAATCTCTAAAAGGCATCGAAGATCAATCAAAATTCTACAAAATTCAAACTAGAAGCGACCCTACAACTACTTTTGGTATATTTCATTTATTCCCCTATGACAAGACACTGCTCTCTGCAATCATCTCACACCCTGGAGCACACTAGAGTAGCGGAGAAGATCAGTTTCA
Source organism: Chamaecyparis obtusa (assembly GCA_027943335.1). Classification (NCBI taxonomy): domain Eukaryota; kingdom Viridiplantae; phylum Streptophyta; class Pinopsida; order Cupressales; family Cupressaceae; genus Chamaecyparis; species Chamaecyparis obtusa. The sequence goes on from BSBK01004999.1 coordinate 57,845, forward strand.
CCAACTCAGCCCCTTCCTGTCATCAATTTCGGTCCTTTCCAATCACTGAAAATGTTCATAGAGATTCAAATTTGAATCTACAACGGTCACCATGCACTCATGGGCTTCAAGTTGAACCATTCAAACATCTTGGGCTAACTCTACAATGGTGATACCAAATAGTTGTTGCATGATTGCATAGCCCAGAAATGGGCTATGCAAACATGCGACACGTTACTTCCCACTACCTTCTCCTAACTACTAATGTCGTCGCTTGCCACAACAAGGTTTGTCACATGTTCACAACCTAGTAATTTGGCTTACGTGAACATGTGACAAGCCACAAACAACAAACCTACTGACTGTCATGTTACCGCCTAGACACTCCAGCTTGGGCCCGCGTTCAAACCCTAACATCCCGCCAGCATGGACCAACCAGAGATCACCTTGATACACCCACCAACAGGACCACCAAGAAAATACAGATAGGCCCCAGGGACATGTAGCATCCTGTCGCATGATTGCATAGCCCAGAAATGGGCTATACAAACATGCGACCACCCGTAGGCCGCTACCCTACCGCGCAAAACCGCCACTGTACAACTCCGCAACTGTATCACCAAACCGCCACCACAAGGGGTTTGTCACATGATTTCATAGCCAAAAAATAGGCTATGTGATCATGCGACAGCCATGAAACTACCACATCACTACCTGCAGGCCAATGATAAGAGAACACCAGCCCAACGTACACCTTGGACCCACCGCACAAAATGCACACCTCTGTAACTAAAGCCAACAGGCCCAAGGACATGTGGCAAGTGGTCACATGATCACATAGCCAAAAATTGGGCTATGTGGTCATGCGACAGCCTATCATAGGTTGTCACATGACCACCTTGCTGCAAATGGGTCCACCAGGTAGTCTCCTCATAAACCAGAATCGATGATTGTCGCTATACCGTGATGTTAAAAAGTGAGCACCTCCGCTCAGTGGTGTAATGACAACCACCAAATCTTTCCATGCTTTAACCTTCCTTAGAAGATTGGGGACCCACTGATGCTATCCAACTTATCAATCCACCAACCAATCAAAAGATTCCAACTCTCCCCACCCTAACAACGGACCCACTGCGCTCTTCAAATAGAATCAACGGCAGGCACATGATCACAAAGGGAAAGAATATTCCTCATGATCACATGCCGACAATCGATCTCCCTCCTCTGCCGCTTGAAGAATCAACCCCACTAACGACCAAGCATTTAGCGACTACATGACAAACCACTCGCCAAGTCATGAGATGTTAGTAGATAACCACCAACCTTTTAGAGATAACATGATTAATAGTCACCGAGTCACTGGATAGAAGATGTAACCACCTAGAGACTTGGAGAATCAGTGACAAGAAACTTTGAAGGACTAGGCTCCATCATCTGTCGCACCTGTGCACTAAAGCAAAGTAAACCACTAGGCAGCTGAATAAAAACTGGGACGCGCACCGCTAGGTGGCAAGCGATCACATGATCACATGTCAAAAAATTTTAACATGAAGCTATGTGACATCTAATCAGGAAGAGCCTAGACCCACCACCCACATTAGACTTGCACAGTTAGGAAATGTTGGCAAACAGGAAACTATGTGAGGTCGAAAACACAATGTTTTTGACACAGCGGAAGACCGAAAACATGCAAAGTTTTTGACGCCAAAGGATAAGCGCACAAAAGCAGGAAGCACTGGGTCAAAAAAAATGAAGGCCGAAAACACATAGACTGAAAACATCATGGATTTTCAAAAACACTATGGGTTTTTGACATTGGAAAATTTTGAAAATACTTCCTGCGGAGTTTAGAATTTGAATATCTTTCTGGGTTTGGCAATTCAGCATGTGCAAATTGGACTAGAGCTAGGTGACAACAATAAAGAGCATGAGGCAAGAGGCAATGAAGAACACTTGCAAGGAAAATAGGCCATTTTCAAAGAATTTTTCCATGATAGAAAAATGGCCTAACAAGGCCCATCAAAAAACAATTCCCAAACCTGATTGTTCTGATCTTCTGAATCAATGTCTTCTTTGAAAAGGCTTGGCTCTATGGATCCACTTTCTTGTATCAAATAACTTCCCAAACCAAAATCTTAGATTAGATTTTCTTGGGCCTCTAAAGCTCTTTCATCTAGAAGAATATCAGGGATACTCTCTATCTTTGTGTCTACTTCACTAATGGTTTGGAAGTCACTGTTATCAAATATGGGGCAATTTACGTTGATGGCATTGGATACATATTGTTCTATATGGTGTGTTGCTAATAGTTCTGACTTAATGGTGACCTTGGTCCCATACCTTGTATGAAATAGCATGTGAGACCAGTTAGAAGATAAATAGCCTCCTATCTTGGTTGTAAACTCCCTTGACAAACATATGACAAATAATGCAGGGAGATCTATAATATATATAATAAGGAGGATAGAGAAGTTAGGACTAGCATGCAGGATTAGACTGGTATCCTTAGCCACACCTATAGTATTGACTGAGGATCCATCAAGTTGGGTAACCTTCTTTTGGAAGGGTTCATATTTCAATCCTAATTGGTCAGCTACCTTCTTGGGCATTACAGTGCTAGTAGCTCCACTATCTACCATACAATTATGTACTAAAGATTTTCTAATAATTAGAGATACATAAAAGGGAGGTGGCTTTGAATTCCTACCTTGAATGGCATTGCCTTTGGATTTTCTACTTGGAGCCTCCTTTTCTTGATTAGTGTTAACCAACACTGGCTTTGCAGCTTCTTTTGTAGGTTGAGGAGTTGTCACTTCTATCATGGCCTTCTTCAAAATTTTAGGCTTTCTTGGAAGAGCCAAAGAGTCCCACATGGAGATGGTGACATTCACCTTCTTCATGTTGTCTATAATATTAAAAGGTGTCACAATGTATACTCTTTGTTGTGCCTTTACTATGATGGGCTCCACCTCTTTGGAATGTTGGTCTTCTTTGCTTGTGATGAGAGGAACCTCCTTAGGTGTGATGGGATTAGCTTGCTACAGTGGCTCTATAGATGTAGTAGCTTTAGCATTAGAATCTTCTCTTTCCATGTCTTGAGCTCTCCTCTTTGCTCTTGTATAGGCAACAAAATAAACTTCATCATTGACTCCATTGAAGTCTGGCTGCTCCTAATTGAAAAGAGTAGTCTCATTCTCTTGTGATACTTGTTGAGGCATTAATCTACTAGATGAAGCCTCTGATTGAGCTTGTGAGGAACTTTGAACCATCAGAGCTTGGTTCATCCACCCATTTGAACATGTAGCCTGATTGTGAGGCTAATTATAAGGAAAACACCATTCATTCTCCATGGCCATATTATTTTGACTAGGAACCATATCCCTCACTAGATTTGCAAAATTTAGAGGTGTAGGATTATATGGTTGGAATGGTCTCTGATTAAAACTGTCTTTGCCTTTGATACCCTCCTTGGTATGGTGGCCTATTTTGTTGATAAGGTTGTCCTTGATTTTGATATTGCTGATTAGGACCTTGACCTTGTGGCTGAAATGGTGTTCTGATTCTTTAACCTTGCTTCTTTAGATTTGTGACCTCTTTAGTTAAGGTCTGCAGTAAGTTTGTCATCTCTTGCTGATTGCTTTGTTGGCTATTCTTTATTTCTTGCAGCTCTTGAGAGAAACTAGTTGTTATCTCTTTACCACTAGTGTTAGCTTGGGGGGCCAATATGGTGGGAATAGGTGTAAATGGGGGTACTTGTGTAGGTACAATGGGTTGGAGGCTAGGAAAATGGGCATTGGAGACCTAACAATTATGCCTTCTTGAATCAAACAATTTTCAGTCTTGACAACTATGTCAAAGGCCTGGGGTAAAGAAGTACCACCCATAGATTGGATCATGACAAAAATTTGACCATTTAGACTTTGTAAGTAATAAAGGAAAGCATGGTTAGCTGATGGTCTTATAGAGACTAGAATTCTATTCCATGTCTTGAGGAATCTACTATTGTAATCTGTAATCTACTCTTGAGGGTCTCTCTTAATAGTTGTTAACTACTCAACTAGAGACAAGTTATCTAATTTATCCTCAAAATGTTTACTTAATGCATCCCCTAACTCATCCCATGAAGTAATAGAACCGATAGTTAGAGTTCTAAACCATTTAAGAGCCTTACCTTTTAGAGAGGCTGCTAATAATTTTGCGGCCACATCCTCTTGAGTAATATTGTGTATGTTGCAGATGGTGGTCACATCTCTTATGTTTTCAAAAGCAGTAGTTTTCCCTTCACCTGTGAAATTAGGTATACTCTTTAGTGCCACCAAGGGTACATCATGATGTTGAGCAAAGGCTAATGGACTCCCTTGGTTGAATGGTGCAAAAGAAAACTATCTAGCCATTGTTGGAGTTGTGATTTGAAGATTAACAACTGTAAGCATTGTATTTGCTACTAGATTTGAATCCTCTTCTAGATCTCTGGTTAGAGATCTACCTCTTCTTCTAGAATGAAAGGGAAAAGGTCTCCTTTTTGAAGTATCAAGAGGTGTTGATTGAACTCTCCTTGTAGGGGATGTTCTTTGAGTTGACCTACCTTTGTGACTTCTTTTTCAAGGAAACTCTAAAAATTTAGTGGGCCTTGAGCTCCTAGTCTCAATCTTTCTCATAAACCTTGAACAAGGTTGGTCTGGATCTTTGAAATCAGTGGATTTGCCAGATATACTTGATGGAACACCTCTTAAAAGTTGGTATTATGCAATCTGCATATCAGAGATAACATAATCTTCAACAATGAACTTCTTTTGTAGTCCCACCAAGCGTGCTAGAATTGTTATACACTAAGTTTGGACCCTTGGTTCAAGCTCTCGTAGTCTTGATAACCTAGTATAACATGGGAATCATCTCGAGGTTGTGAGACCTATGCTAACTAAGATGAGACCTCCAAGTTCTGGGCTGGTTCCTCTTGGATAATCACATTAATTTTCCTCTAGACATGAAAAGTAAATATTTTTAGGGAAAGGGATAGAAGGAATGATTGAAATGGAAATGACTGAAAGCAAACTACCTACTAGGTGATGCACCAAAATTAGGTTTTGGATCTCAGTATAGAGAAATAGAATCAATGAAAGGCTTAGGTCTAGCAGGTCACAACTTACTAAATAGGCTTAAATAAGTGTTTCATAGGAGGGCCTAAACATAAGACACAACCTATGACCTACAAGCAGACATTGACTTCTGCAACTCGGTGTAGGATTGAGACAAGACTATTAGGGGGTTGAAGTATGCCCATAAAAACATCTAAATCAAATCAAACACAATGACACATGTTGGTTCTCATCCTTGTAGGACCAAACTTGAATCAAATGGTTAGGTTTGAAACACAGGTTAGGCACTCAAGCTTGACAAGGAAAACAAACCAATTGATGAGGATAGAGAGAAATCCACCTTCTTTGAGATCCCCATTCACTCAGGTGGGTATTGCCTTATCTGCACATTCAAGACACCTCATGACAAACCAAAGTCCTATAGATAGATTAATGTGGAATAGCAGTCAATCTCCTATAGGTATCTTGTACCCCAATGATAGAAAGTCTCATGCAATAGCCCTACTTCCATGGAATGAGACTGAAAGCTAGAGACCTATACTAATAGCAAGAAAGAGAAAAGGTGGAACTGGATGGAAATGATTTGAATGGATAGAAGGGACCCTTGAGATACCCTAAGTCTCACATATATGAGTGCCTTATCCAATGGGCCACAAAGTCAAATACAATATTGCAAGGGACAACTATGAAACAAGAAAATAATATACCCAATGTGTTAATACCTGACATCAATCACACACCATGACCAAACCTTAACTTAGCACCCACCTATGTATTTAAGTATGTTATTATCCACTCAAAGGATTTTAACCCTCCCCTTAGAAGAGACCTATAAATAGATAATACATTAACCAACATCCACTGGAAGACAAGCATGAAATATCTTTGACACCTCAGCTCATACATACATAAACACTAACCCTGAACTAGTTATGCCTGGGAAGACAACTCCACTTGCAAGCACATAGGCAGTGCAAAAAAAAAATCAAACAACCTTGATGTATGATTAATGAATCTAGAATTCAAATGGAGATAGTTTGGTAACAGTAAAAATATATTAAATCCTCACACATAAGACAAATCTGTTACAATATGTATTGTATTCTTTGAGCTGACAAGAGAAAGATGAACACTCTATATGCAGAGAGAAAGAAAAATCTGCAGAACATAACCCTTCACTAGAACTGACAAAATTTAGAACCCCCTACACAGTCAAAAATTTCAACTCTTTATACCACTAGCTACCTTGGAAACCTATAACAGGTTGCCACAACCTATGAATAGCTAAGGTATAGGTTACCATAGCTAAACCAATTGGAAATGGTCAAAAATTTATTGCAGGGGCATGAACGTTAGGCAACCCAAAGAGAAAAGATATCAGACTGACATTAAGATCAGGCCATAAGACCAAGAGATTGCCATAAAAAATAGTCTAATCAACCACCTGCAAACACCTCTTGAGCCAAGATTGTAATCATTCCTTACATGGTACAGATCCCTGCAAATGATCATCAAGCACCCTGGACCACACTGGAGCGGCAAACAAAACACTTTTTACTAGTTCCAATCACCTCTGCATTGAAATTCAGTCCTTTCTATCGCTAGAAACCCTCAAACAATTCAAATTTGAAAATGAATGACTACTTTGCACTTCACGAGTTTTATGTTCCTCAACTATTTTCCCGTTGTTGCGCAATCACGCAGTCATCAATTTCACCACCACAGGAATCCGGGCTTCAAATTATGCTTGGTTTCATGATCACAAGGCACCAAACTAACCTTTGCGATCATGCGGCCACGGTCTCTTTAACTGTGCAATGTCGTCACAAACCACCCAAAAAAGTCTTCGGCCACCTCATAAATCCCTCGGCAAATGAAAAATGGGCACGCCAGTAGCATGGCACCATGGACCCACACAAATCTGCAACTGCAATGTTATAATAGTTGTTTCATGATCACATAGCCAAAAATTGGGCTATGCGAACACACAACAAGCCATGAGATTGCCACCTTGTCACCACAAACACTAGCCCCACCTTATCTACCGAACTAGTGACCGAAGAACTTTTTCTAGTTCGTGAAATACTTTACACCATCACCAAAAAACATAGCAACAACGTGACAATGGTTCGCAGAATCACCAAATGAACTAGGGCATCACCTTTTTATTGTGTGAATGTGTGAACACAATGAAATCTTGTCGGCACCACCAGGTCTTTTATCCACTCCGCCAAACCTCAGACCCCACCTGGGTCTACCCAATGCCACACATCATATCACGATTCGCCATAACCACTGAGCCACTAGACACAGGGCCCACCACCGAGAAAAGCCTTACCTTTTGGGAAGATCAAACGGTGGTCACATAATCACAAAGGGGAGGAATATTCCTCATGATCATGTGGCAAGCATAGATCTCATCTACATTGTTACTCCACTTTGAGAAGTACCAGGCCCACCAACTAACTGCCAAGCACTCAGCGACCATGCAACTAACCGTTCACCAAGTCATGAGATGTTAGCAGATAACTGCCAATCTTTCAGAGATCACATGACTAATAGTCACCGAGTCGTTGGATAGAAGATGTAACCACATGGAGACTTGGAGAATCAGCGACAAGAAACTTTGAAGGACTGGACCCCACCATCCATCACACCTACGCAGTTAAGACCAAGGTCGAAAACACACAGAGTTTTTGACGCCAGAAGACAAGTGCATAAAACAAGAAGCACAAGGTCGAAAACAACACACAGGCTGAAAACATCATGAAATTTCAAAAATACTGTGGGTTTTTTACATCGAAGCAGATTTTGAAAATATTGTCTCCTGCAGACCATAGAACTTGAATAACTTTTTGGGTTTTATGATTCAGCATGTGCAAATTGGACAGGAGTAAGGTGAAACATTGAACAACACAGGGCAGGAGCACAAACCATGAAACATTTGCAGGGAGGAGGCCATTTGCATAAGATTTTTCCTGTAACAAGAAAATGGCCTAACAACACACACAATTACAGAAAGAAAGAGGGATCAAGAACCCTAAAATATCACTGAAAACATGCTATACTTTAATCCAATAAGAGATAATTCAAACAAGGAAGCATAGGGACATTAAGCATTGTCACAAAATACCTCTGTAATTTTTTTATTATCAATGAAAGATTTACAACTGTATAAGCCAGAGGGCAGAAAAAATACCAGAGATGACCCTTAAGAAAAGATGAATTTCTTCTATAATTGTCTAGCTCTAAGCTCAAAAGCTCCAAAAATACAATATATACATCTCCTGTAAACAAGCGGGAGCAAAACCTAACTAGGGTTACAAGATTTTATAATACAATAATCAAACCTAGCTCAATCAAGTCTGATCATAAATGTATCTCTACAACATTATGGCCGATCAGACCTCAAGTTTGCATGCCCATCCATGTACCTCATTTTCCTGCAGACAAGCAACCTGGACCCATCTACCTTTCTGCAAAAAGTCTTGCCATGAATGCATAACTAGTACCTTTCTAAGACAACAAATGACCCATGACGGCCACCCAAACCTCCTCATCATCCTCCTTTAATTGCAAATGTCCTAGAGACATAAATTCTCTGAACTACCTCACCGCTCACGGCCTGCAAATCAAACGCTGGCAAAAAATCCTCTTAGAACTATTTGAATTTGAAAACTAATGGCTAGCCGGTCATTTTAAAATGTGTCCATCGATATCCTTTATCTCCTTGCAAATGAATAGCTTAGACTAACTTTAGAATGGTCACGAAACCCTTTAAAAGGTTCAAGTCCACATCAGGAATTCTTGACTAATGAGCATCAAGCAGGTCAGCATATTTGGACCCACTTTGACCTTTTCTCTTTAAGTTACTTGGTGAGTGTGCAACTGAAGAATTCTAAGTCATGAAATACATTTCTTAACTCTAGTTGGGTCAAGCGATTCAGTGAAAACTATAGTCGTTGAATAGCTGAATCTTTTAATAACCCCAGGTTACATTAAGCGAACACGAGAAACCCTTAGTCGCTGATTCGCAGAAAGCTTTACTAACCCTGGGCCCAAAATTGCCACATGTCAAACCCTCATTCACTTTGTTTGCCTCATTGACAAGCACCTCAGTTCTTTCCTGACATCGGACCTACTTAAGATAAGATTCTAATCCAGCAGCGGGTGCAAGATCTCATACCCTTCGAATATTCTTTTAGATCATACACCCATTGTAGATCTTGATTAAGCCGTGACCCCACTAACACATCGGTCCACCTAGAAGTCCTCATCAACATGCAACAACCAATCAAATGCTTCACACATCAACCCATCTGACAATGCGGACCCACTTGACAAATCTCAGAGATAAAGTAAGATCAACGGCAGGTGCATGATCGCATGTGTCAGAAAGATTCCTTGTGGACATGCGCCATCTGTTGATCCTTTACAGATATCAGAGCCTTTTAAAATGCTAGAAACCTGGTCCCACTGACACATTGTCAAAATCACTACCATGTGGACCAATGAGAAGCCATCGTTTGTGTACACATAGCAGTAGACTCATGAGGCATGAAAAGTTACATCACCAAGGAGAATCAACGGTTGTCTTATAATCGCATACCTCTGAACACATTTCATGAGAACACACACCAACCATAGATTTCCAAGCTTCTAACACCCCTGGACCAGCTAACAAAAAATACAAGTCATCATCCCTTGACCAATAAAAAGCCTCCAAGTAGGACATTGTGGCAATGGACCCACAAAAGCTTGAAGCGCTGAGAAAAGGGGAAGATCGATGGCTATCGCGAGATCGCATGTGTCAAAAAATCCCTTCACGAACTCACGACAACTATCAGAACCTATAGAAATAGGACCCCCACAAGCTGAGACTACCAAACACTTAGCGACTACACGACTGAAGAGAAGTTATCCATTTCACTGAGTCACTAAATCACTGAAAGGAAAAGATAACCACCTTAAGACTTAGAGAATTGGCGACCGAAGAAAAATAAAGCACACGTGGGTATTGGGATTTTTAAGTGGCTGAAAAAGTAACATCAAAATATAATAGGCCAAAGGGTTTCTAAGGTTTATTTAGCTCAAATGGCTACCTTTTCAAATATTTAAACTATAAACCAGGGAATACAACAATTTGCAGAGGCCAGAGGAGATGGCATGAGATCATAAAAATTTTAGGGATGCTTGGTAGGATAAAAATAGAGACCTGGGGATGGTTTTAGCTAAATTTGCATGCATATGAAAATTAGGGTAACAATTATCTTAACCATACCTCTCATAGTATCTATTTAGTGTCTATAAATTTCCATCTTTGATTATCCTCTTCCTCAATATCTTAATCTCTAGTTTCCACAAATTCTATGTCTTCTTTGTTCTACTTTTTCTTCTTTCTTCTATGTTGTTTTATCATCTTTCTTCATTTCTTCTACTTCTATCTTTTGTTTCTTAGGGATACTTCTTAAATTTGTACCTTGGTCTATCAACAACATCATATATGATAGGTGCATCCATAGGTTGTGATAAATTATATTGTCTAAATACCTTTAAAATGATGAATTACAGAACTTCTACTTCAATCGGTCATGCAATGTGGTGGCTAGGTGGTTTTAGTGCTTTTTAAATCTAATCTTGTTGGTTGTTGATTTTCAAATGGTGAGGAAATCATATGCTTTAAGGTCTTTTATCCATTGCTGGTTGACTAAGTGCATTGATTATAGTTAGCTCAACTTCTCATATTGTCCAATCAATCACAAATCTCATGATAACAAGATATGAATCTCCAAGTGTTGTGATCACAAACATGAATTGCATAGTGTCTATGCACACTATATCTAAGCTCGTATGAGCTCATTACACATAATTAGGGGATGGATATAATCTTTTATCTGCATGCAATGCTCCCCCTAAGGCCATACTCAGCCTTTTAGGTCGATGTAACAATTTAATCATCATGCAAAGACATAATAGCATCTACCGTCTATCCCTGAACTAGTGCCTTATTGAAATATTTTACCTTCCATATCATACCATCATCTCCATCTACTGGTTTCCTAAAATGATTCTTGAATTCATCCAAGTATTCACCAAGACTCTTACCATTGTCACCAATATTTTTCTTTATAACTATAGGAGGTGGTCCTCTTCTTTTTTCCATTCTATTATATCTGTAAAACTTTTCTATATATCATAAGTTGTTGCATTTGTAACATGTAGGCCTTCTATCCTGATTAACCTACAATTTGTAATACCTTATAGTTTGCCTAAAGTTATTGGATTTGAAGCATGTGATCTTGGTTGTTGACTCTTCTCTGATGTAATCTTATTTTTTCATTGATTGATGTGGTTTCCTACATTCTTCTCTCTTGTGTCCATATGCATAACAGTTATAACAATAACCAATAAAGGGTTTGAAAGGGCCTTTACCTCTACAATCTCTCTTTATCTGGCCAACTTTGTTGCATCCAAACCATCTACCTCTGAAAGGTTTGGTCTAAACTTTAGGTTCTTCAAGTGTAGGTCTATCTTCAGTCTTCACTTCTTGAGATTCTTCATGAGTCTTAGAATATTCACCTTCATTGCATCTGATTCTAGTCATGTCTCCTTTAGGTTTATGTCTCTTTCTTTGTTCATCAATTTTATCAATACTCATGTAACTTCTCAATGTGTAGTTTTGCTTGAGTGATTTCACCTTTAATGATCTAATTGTACTTCTTCAATTCTAGACATTTATCCTTGTAGTGATCAAGTTCACTTGTTAGTTGTCCTATCTCTAGATTTTCTTCTTTTAGAGTCTCTTCAACTTTTTATCTTGCATCCTTTTCATGTTGAATCTCTTTAGTCATCAGAATATTGATTTTCTCTTTTCCTACTCTAGCTTCTTTACTTGGTCTGATGTATCATTGTCTGAATCCTCTTTGATCTTATCCATAAGGTCATGTCTCTAACTTCTTAAAAGTTCAAGATGATATTTTAGTTTCTTGATGAAACCTTTTGTTCGTCTTAATTTTAATTTCAAATCACCATTTTATGTGTTTTCTTTGTCTAGGTCTTCAACTGTTACTTCAAAGTTCTCTTTCAAACTTTCTAAATCCATTTTGATCTCCCTTAAGCTATTAGGATTTCTCTCCAAGGGCCAATAGCTCTGATACCAATTGTTAGGATTAAGTAATACTGAGAGGGGGGGTGAATCAGTATTACAACACTTTAAATTAAACACAAATCCATTGAAAATAAACCATATGAGTGCTAAAATGAAAAGAACATAAACACATAACACATAACTCATAACACCATTATTTGTTTTCGAGGAAACTTTGGCCAAGGGAAAACCCTAGTGGGGATGGTACCCATAACTATGCACTAAAATATAGAATCCCTGTTAGGAGATCTAGTCCTATTAGGAGCTAATTATTACATAAAACATTTCCTATTTAGAGGAATAGAAACTCTGTTAGGAGTATACAAAAGCCTTTTTAAATGTATAGTGAGCTTACAAATCTTACAATCAGAATTTTGTTACAAAAGTGATCTTCAAGTAGTGAACAATACAAGCATCTTCTATGTTTTGATAGTTCCAATTATGATTCACAATAGCCTTTTTCAATCACTGATCTCACAATTATTATCATCTATCTCTAATATCCCAAATTCCCATCCATCACATCATCATGCATATCATGTACATACTAATTCCATAAAACACTCTATAATTATATCAATTCTTCCATCCAATCAGCTCTCAAATATAATATAAAACATAACAATTACTTATATAAATGATAAATGTAGAGTCAGTGATCTTGTATTACCAAAGTTTTGGCATTATACATACTTTATTTGACTTATCATGTTACCATTCCATCGAGCCTTCTGTTAATCATCACAACTATTGCTATGCCTTGTTTCACTATTTCTTTATCATCACATACCTTCTTATTACTATATCTTACTAATATCAACACCAAAACATATGCAACCTTAACGAAGGCTTATACATACCCCAAAAATTTCTTCCTCTAAGTTCGCAAGACATAATATAACATACACTATCTTCGCTGACCAAAACAATATTATATTATACTATAACTTTGATTCTGTACCTAGTCATTTTCATGACTGTGTCTTGAACACTTGCACTCACCTCATGCGATCAAAATAACATAACTATCACCATAAATGATAGCATTTAAGTGATCAATAGGGCTCTCAAACATCACTTTCCAACAAGTAATTCTTTCTCTTGAAACTAGATTTTGACATTTTCCCCATTTGACATTATTTACACATGGCATCGTCAGGTTTAGATAAACTCAGTAAACCTCTAACTTTTTTTTTCTTATTGATCTTAACCATGTTGTAAAAATTCACATGACATAACCTTTTATACCACAACCACACATCTTTAGTTCTAGCCATCAAACAAGAAGTTTCAACATTGTCAAGATAAAATAGATTACGTTTCGATTGTTCACCAGTACTGACTAACTTTCATGTCTTGTCATAGATCTTCACCTTCCTACTTTCAAATGTAACTTGGTGACCTGAGTTATTAAACTATGCTATACTTAACAAGTTATAGTTAAGTCTCTTTACCCAATATGAATTTTCACATTAGATCTTACTATTCAACATGATAGATCCCTTTCCTTTTACTAAATAAGTTGTATCATTTCCCATTTTAACAGATCCACCATTATAATTCTCAAGGTATTCAAATTTATCTTCATCACTAGTCATATGATGTGTACAAGCACTATCAATAATCCAAGTATCATTCTTGCTAACTTTAGAAATAATTGTTGTCTCTACATACCTTTCCTCTTCTTCTGAATCTTCTTTCAAAGCTATGAATACCACTTCAATTTCTTCATGAGTGTCAGTGTTGGTGTTATCATCATCATCTTCTAATAGGTAATAATCCTTCTTTCCTTTATCTTTTTAGTTTTAGTTGTTTCTTCTATTATAGTGTCAGTTTCCTCTGTGATCTTGGTTATCTCTTCTATCAGACTTTCTATCACTAGACCTTTCATTGTCTTTGTCTTTATCATCATCTTTTTGGTTACAAAACCTGGCTGCAATGTGACCAATCTCTTTACAGTTAAAGCATACCAAAGGTAATTTCCCTTTGTATCTTCCTTTACCTTTTTGCAATCTCTGAGCCATTAATTCTTCAAGTTCATCAAGCTCATCTTCATCACTATCACTATCACTTTTATTTCAAGATATCATAGGTTATCTTCTAGATTTACCAATATTCAAGGATGACATAATTGTAGATTCAATAGTGGAAATAATACTATTATCATAGTTATTCAACTCAAAACTAGTCAAATTACCAATTAGATTATCAAGTGTAAGAACATTACCCAGTGCAGATCTCATTTCATGAATAGAAGAGATTCCAATAGCATAGACAAGTAGAAAATTTCTAAAAATTTTACATACAATAGTGTCTTCATCAATAATACCTCATGCTCCTCAGATAGCATTGAAAACCTCCTTGATTCGGTTACTGTACTTTGAAATGTTTTCTCCTTCCTTCATTTTCATTTCATCAAATCTTCTTCTAAGACTCTCAGCTATCGCTCTCATCACATTCACATCTCCTCCATAGACTAGTGTAAGTATTGTTAGATAACTGAGAGGGGGGATGACTCAGTTAAATGCAGTTATCCTACAATCCCAAACTCCCAAATGTATATGTTCAAACTTTTTCTATCAAATAACCAACTCAGTAATAGAGCAATAACAATCTATCTATTGCTTTACCGAATACAAGTAAAATCAATATTGTGTTAACCAATTAACCCAAACTATGAAATGTGTAAGTAAACTAACAATCCAATTAGATAAAATAAAACATGACATAAGGATTTAACATGGAAACCCTGCTAAGGAAAAATCCACCTCAGACCGGTAACCCAAAATATTTCACTCTTTTGAAGTGAGCTTGGTTAGGAGCCAACCCTATTATAGGTTACAATGCACACTATAAGGTGTGACCTGGTTAAAGGATTTATCACTAACAATTAACTCTTGACCAACATTCACTATGGGGTCAACAAGAAAACCTTCAAAATTCCTTGAATGTCATAGTACAAATAAACTGTTAAGTCCACATAGTTAAGACATTTTGTTGTAACAATGGTTAAACTAATATAGTAATGATCTGATTCAAATACAACTAAGATTTTTAGATTTTTAGATCTATGTTAAGCTCAAAATACCTCCTTTTATCAATATGAAATCCATTTCTTCATATCCTCCAACTTCATTCAGCTTATTCCACTTGGTTGATAGTTCTCTGTCACTTAGTAATGCATGCAGTTCTGCTCAATTCTATTTGTAACCAGTTTGATTAGTGGTGCATGAAAAAAATCCTTCCATGCAAATTCTCCTATATATTCAATAAGCTCCAGACTCAATAATGAATCTCATGTCTCTTTAAATAGATGTCAAAAACTATTTTCTTCTCATCTATTAGATTTTGCCTCTTAATCTCCATCATTCATTTTGTCACTTCAAGCTTCCTCAATAGTTGTGTCAATAACACATTTCAATCTCTTCTATTTGATCAATCTTGAATTTTTTCATCCATTAGATTATCATAATAAACTCCATTGTTTACCTCAGACTCATAAGCAACTTGCTAGCCCATCGATTCAGTCGGCTATGTTAGCATCCAAAAAAAATTTCATGGCTCTAGCTCTCTTCCCCTGGTCTCTGCAATGTTTTTCACATCTTTGGCTATAACCTTTGGCAAAAAAAATTTTAAAATCTAGTTGTTGGGTCCTTAAATTTAAAATTTCCCTGGCCCTATTTTATTTTCATGTTACCTTTTTGGCCCACTTAAAACCTTATATTTTGCATGTGTCATTTAAAATGACCAACTTTACCGTGTTCGCGATTAGGTTTTTACATGTCGGCGGGGTCCCTTTTGATTTTTCCTTGGTCCCTGCCCTTTAATCTTTCCTAAGTTCCTAGTGTCCTGCAAGTTTTAATTTTTCCTAGGTCATGAGCTTTAATTTTTCCTATGTTTCAGCAGCCTTTATTTTCCTTGGGCCCAGCTCTGACACCATCTCCATCTAATAGTGGGCGTGTCTTGGCAAGCGATGTGTTAGACACATGAGATCTTAAGATGGTTGTCGATTCTTTGTATGACATAGCCTTTTTCTCATGCGGGTCCACTTGCTAGGTATTCTAATTTGGAGATTTTTTATTGGTCCACGTAGTATGAGGTGGAATCCTATCAGTGGGACTGGTCTTCTTGGCTATCAAATAGGTTAAAGTTCATTTTAATCTTGTGGCTATCATTGTACCATTAATGAAACATGCTCAACTTTTAATGCAGCAGTATAGCAACAGCCGTTGATTCTCATAAGGAAGGCAGGTGGGTCCATTGACACATCTGCACAGTTGGTGCTATTTGATTCCTCCATGTATTTACACAGTGGCTTGTCATCAGTGGGACCTAGTTTTTGGATGTGTCAGTGGGTCCTGATCCTATTAGAGAATCAACAAATGACATATAATCCCATCGAGTGTGTCAGAGGCTTAAGATCTTGTGATAGCCATTGATTTTTTATCTTGTCAGAGGGTTGTCAGGGCTGGAAGAAGATTCGTCATCCGACGGTGGGCGTGAAATTTGATAGAATCTTGGAAGTCTTTGCAAACTTCAGATAGCCATCAATTTTCCTGATGCGGGCCTGATCAAAGTTTCTCAGTCTTTTAGCGGTCTAATAAATTTCCAAAGGCCTTGCTCATTCGCACAATAAATTGGTGATTCTCTAAATATTTTAGTGGTTCAGTGAGTGTGTATTCATGGAATCGCTAAAATTTCTAGCAGTTTTATAGAGTTCTTCATGAATTGGTGGAAGTCTTCTATCACTTATTCACTAGATGTGGGGCCAAGGCTAAATATTTTCCTAAAGTCGCAAGTTCACGGGGTTAAGTGATGGGTTAAGTCTTCTTTTTGAGAGTTGGAAATGCATTGTCGCATGTTCGCTGGAAGTTAACCTAAGGTGGCAAGTGAGTTAAGATCATAAAAGACCATGAAACATGAAGATTAGATAGTCATGACTTAAAGTTGATGGAGAATTAAATATGGAGCACCGATTTGCTACAAGTGCCATAAAGTAGCCGTTTGATTTCAAATTTGAATTTGCAGAGGGTTTCCTATGACCAGAAGGACTAAAATTCAATGCAAAAGTGACTGGTGCTGTTGGGAGATGATCTGTTTACTATTGCAGTGTGGTCCAGGGTGTTCTTTGATCTTCTACAGGGTTTGTACTATCTAGTTTTGTGCTCGAGGTGTGTTGCAGGGTTGACATTTTGAGCATTTTTTTGGTTCTCAGTACCTTCACAGAGAATTTTTCATGATTGAGGATCATTCCAGGATTTTCTTTCTCCTAGTCGCCTGGGTTTCCATCCCTATAATAACTTTATGACCATTTCCAGTTGGTTGGGTTGTTGAAACTCTAACCCTAAGTCATTCATGGTTGTTGCATTCTCTTTGAGAATTCCAAGATGACTAGGGAGTATAAGTTATAGAATTTTGACTGAGTAAGGGTTCCAAACTTTCTTTGGTCCTAGCTGGTTGTTGATAGTGTTATACTGATAGAGGAGTGGGATTATTGGTATTTCCTATCTTTGTGTTATTTTGATTGTATATTGATCCTGAATATGTTAATGAAAATACTATTGAGTTCCAATCTTGCATTTGTGTATGTCTTCTTGTTTCAGTTCTAAGCTCATATGTGTTAATGTCACAAAGTGTGTTAGCATATGGTAAACAAAGAGTATTGTGAAGTCGTCTCTGAGTTCCTAAAAAAGTTAGGATTAAAGCCTTTTAGGTGGGTTCAGTGAGTTTACAACCAAGTAAGAATCTGATGTCCTTGTGTTTGAGGGAGAGGGGTAATAGGAAAAGCACTTATCCTGAGCCCAAGAGTGTTTGATTCAAGATCTTCAGCTGATGTATGTAATTGGGTGACTCTTTGCCCTAGGTTAAGGCACTGGTCCATCCTCTGAAGGCATTTCATTGTCATCAACCACACACAAACATTCAAATGATAAAATCTTAAAGTAGTTAGTAAAGAGTATATAGTTGTATATCATTTAGTGAATCCTTTCAAGAAGTGAATCAAAGGTACACCCACCTCAGCATTGAGGCTCAAAGTGTAGGAGGATCTCTTTTGATCCTTGTTAATTGACCCTCTTTCTTGTAGAGTTTGGAGTGGTGATAGAGTTAAAGTGTTATTTAAGTTATCCATGAAAGTATAAATCTACAAGTGAAGATCAAAGGGAACTCCCAACAAAATGGTGACTCTGCTAGGGAGAACAACAATGAAGAAGATGTATCTATTAGATCTCTGGTTGGGACTATATTGTTAAAATCAAAATCTTTTGTTGACCAGATTGATTTACCCATCTGAGTCCCCAACAAAATGGCAACTCTACTGGGGAGAGTCGAGAGAAAAGGTTGTTAAGTGCACTCTTGTTTTCCTGTCGTATTTCAAGTAAGGATTTCCCATCTAAGTGGGTGGTGACTCAAAATGTTAGAACCAATGCTATATATTGTAAATCATGGACAAGAGGAGGAATACTAGGTCCTTTGTCAAAAAGAATCTGAAGGTCACTCTGGAGAAATTACCTAGATAGGAGAAGAAGAGTTGGATTAGAAGGAATGGTGAGTCTACTAGTGCTCCAATGAGAGAACAAAGAAATACTAGAGGTAGAGAACCACATGTTTCCTCAAGTGAGGATGGGTCATAGGATAGAGTTTCTAGATCAGATGGTGGTTGCTCTGAAGATAGATTTTATGATACCCCAGAAGCTGTATTTTAGGACAAAGGTCCATTGCCTGCAGGTCAAGATGAACAAGCTAGAGAGATGGGTTTGGAGATTGATTTAGATCTTGATGAGGACAATTTCAGAAGAGAACCCATGAGACCAAGGCAAGTCCACTTCCCATATCAAAATCTTTCTGATATGGATGTGTCATTAGGTTCTAATGACATTATGGTAGATCTTGATGATTTAAATGCACTAAGGTTGCAGTTGGTAGAGTAGGATGCCATACATAAGAGGCTACAAAAGGAGAGAGAGGCTGAAAAGGTGAATTCTCTGATATAAAGATAGTCTCTCGTTAGAAGGATTAATGAAATGAAAGAGACAAACAAGATGCTTGCTTCTGCTCCTAAAACTTTACAGCATGATGTCCTTGGTGATCTTGATGCCTTGAGGAGTGAGCAAGAGTGCTTACTGCAAGATCAGGAATTTGATAAGGAGGGCCTTGTGGTTAGACAAGTGCAAAGTTATGTTCCTTTGCCTAAATATAAAGATGGGTGTGAGATCACTAGGCCTGATGTTGCCGCTGGTGAGAAAGGAAAGCAAAAGATGGTGGGACATCAAACAAGTAAATCATTGACAATACTCGGGGTCCCACCACCGAATTTAAATAAGGGCACAGAAATGGAGAGAAGAAGAAAAGAAGATGAGGACCTTGTGAGAGAATTAGAGAAGGCTGAAATTGAAGCTTCCATTGTAGAAAAAAGAAGAAATATCGAGTTCTTGAAGGCTTCATCAGCTAATTCTCTTGGCCCATCTACTACTGAACTAGGTATGCCATCTATGACTACTACTATTCCACTTAGTAATGCTACTAGTTCAATTCCTTCTTCATCTGCTAGGATAGGTGTTGATCCTAGGTAGCAGTCAAATGCACAAATAAATGTAGATGCTAATGTTGATCCTAGAGTTAACACTAGTTCAAGTTTTCAAAGAAAACCTATGCAACTAGAAGGCTATAGGAAAATTAGTTTTGATGGAATTCCTCGCTACCCAAATGCTTTTCCAAATGATATTAGAGATAAGGTACCTAAGTTTTCTGGTAATAATGCTATTAGTTGTGAGGATCATCTTAGGTTATTTGTTGATATCCTTAATGATTATGAGGTAGAGCATGAGGATTTGGTCATGAAATTATTTGTTCAATCTCTAATGGAGGATGCTAGAGATTGGTTTAAGAGACTTCCTGACAAATGTATTGATACTTGGGATTCTTTTGAGAGATGTTTTAAAGAGTAGTATGGTGATAGGCCTAATGCTAGTTTCATGTTGAATGAATTCAATACCATAAGAAAAAATTAGAATGAATCTGTAGCTGAATTCAACATGAGATTTCAGAAGGGTATGCATAAGTTGTTCCAAGTTATGCGGTTAGATGACAATGTTTGTCTAACTACATATTTTAATGCATTTGATGGAAAGATGGGATATTTGTTGAGGGAAAAAGAACCAAGAACTCTTAGGGATGCTTTTAGGATTTCTGTCAATATTGAGAACAATATGAAAATATCAAGAAAATTGGGTGGAAAGAGAGATGACCCAAAGTTGTTTGGGGACAAGAAATATAAAAAGGAAAATGATAAGAATGTTGGAGCTAGGAGGCAAGAGGAAGATAAATTGGATAAGGTGCTTAATGCATTGAAGGATTTTAAGGCACCTACAAATAGGAACATCATTGCTCCTACCAATGAGAGGCCTCAGTTCAACAAAAATTTCAATAAGCAGAATAGATTGTAGAACTACCCCTACAACACACAATGGAAGGATGGGAAGCCAATTGTCCCTACTATAAGAGGTAAAAATCATAGAGGTGTCTCTAACCCTCTACAAAAGGCTTCAATAAATTTCATGAAGGACATACCTTGGTGTGTTGCATGCCAATCCCCTCATTCTGTAGAGCATTGTGTGGTTGCACATTCTATGGCTGCAAATCAAGATTGTGGCAATGAGGAGATAGATCAAGAAGAAGATCAAGATGATGTTGGATGTGTTGGTAATTTGGCTAATGTGGATGCATAGATTTTTTTATTATGGAAACATATGACCTCTATTAAGAGCGCAGAATCTAGAATGCAAGTATGCAAAGTTGAAGGAAGAAATTGTCTAAGTTTGGATATAGTGATCCTGACAGAGCACCCGATGAAGATTTAGTTGGCGACATCCACTGGAGAAATATTTTTATTTTCATAGTTAACTAAAGCTTCTATAGAGTATGATGATACCCCATCTTATTGTGCATAAAGTTTTGAGTAGTATGGACAAAGTTATTCAAAGTTTACCGAAGATAGTTTTACAGACAGAGCAGTTTTTGGAGATAGTTTTAGCGAAAGAGTTAAGGGATTATTTTTACTTGTCAAAATAATAACTTAACATTATGAAGGGAGGAACTCCTAGATGTTTACTCTTGGATAATGATTTTGGATGCCAACCATGTAAATTTATTAGCTTTAATAACTCATATATTAGGCATACTTGAAATGTAATGAAAAATAGAAGTGATATGTAAAAAGAAAGAAAAGATAACTTGTGTTAGTTGTATATTGTGATAGTAGAAAAGGCTATTGATGTGAAGTTGTAAGTAGTACCATATTACAATCAGAAACATTTTTGTATTACCTATTTTGGCAGTGAGCTCAGCTGGTGATCAGGTTTTGTAATCTAACTCCTAACAGGGTTAAGGCTTCTAACAAGGCCTAAAGTCCTTTAACCAGGACAGATCTACTATACATTGTAAGTTGACTCCTAACAGGGTCCAATATCCCTAACATGATACTTTTGATTAGTGATCTTTGTGGGTACCATCCCCACCGGGGTTTTCCCTTGGCTAGGGTTTCCTCGAGAACATATGATGTGTTATGAGTTCTTTCTATTTACTGCTATGTTTGTTAATCAGCTTGATAATCTTTGTATGCACTAAAGTAATCTGTTATATCCATAAGTGGGAAAAAGAAAAAGTTTTTGAAATACTGATTCAACCCCCCCTCTTAGTATTTCCTATTTCTAACAATTGGTATCAGAGCGTAGTTACTCAGAGAAGGAACATTCAAGGAAAGCTTAGCAGCTTGAGTAAGATCTCTATGGATATGGATCAACTTCAGAAGAATCTTGAAGAAGCTCTTGAATAGATTGATATGCTTACTGATGAAAGAAACTCCTTAAGAAGAAAATATGAAGATGCAAAGAATGCTATTGAAAAATTAAAAGGTAAGATTGAAGATCTAAAATTTGAAAAGAAATCTGATATGCTTGTTGAAGATTGTGATGAATTAGAAAAAGAAAATGAGATCCTTAAGCATGAGTTGAAGATAGTAAATCTAAAGTTTAGTATGAAAGATGGAAATTTGAGATCTGATAATGAAAAATTAAAAATTGAGAATGAAGATCTGAGGTCAAGACTTGAAGAGGAAACATCCGAATCTGAAAAAGTAAAAGTGCAGTATGTGGAACTTGAGAAGTATAATAAAATTGTGAAAGGTGAACTAACTCAATCTAAACAACAACTTGAAAGGCTATACTCAAAAGGTGATAAGACTAAAAAATAAATTTCTTTTCAAGAACCATTCTTTGATAGGACTGGATTTGGATATAGTATATTTAGAACAAACCATGAAAGTAAGAAGGAAGATCTAAAGACATCTGAAAGTGTGGAGGAAATAAAGCTAGATGAGAACACATTGGAAGATCCACCTAAAGAAGAACCACCTAGAGAGAAAGAAGAATCAAAGCAAGAAGAATTAAAATAGGAGGAATCATCTAAAAGTATGGAAAGATAATTCAAAGGTAGATGTTTTGCTTGTAATACTATTGGGCACATGAAGAGAGATTGCACAGGTAAGAAATTTAAATCTTTTAATGGACATTGTTATAATTGTCATAGTTTTGGACATAGAGCTAATGAATGTAGAAGACCTAAAGTAATTTTGAATAATTATGATAGAATGATTGTGAATACTAAAAATGCAGATAAGAAATCTATTGAAGAAATGAATCAAAGAAAAGTGGTAGTATGTTTTAGATGCAACAAGGTAGGACACATTGCTAGAAATTGCAGGTCACAGATTAACCAGCAAGGACAGAGATTTGGAAACAATAGAATCATCTGTCAGATATGCAACAAGTTTGGACACTCAGCAAGATTTTGTCAAATGAACAATGGAGGCTATCATCATAACCCTAACTCTAGGAACAATGCAAGAAGGAATGAAAATGCAGGAAACAAAGAGAAAGGTTGTCGTAGCAATAAAGATGAAGTAGAATTTGATAAAGGCATAGATCAAGAAGGTATAGTCAGCACTAAAATTAGTTAGGAAGGTAATGTAACCCATGGTAAGGATGAATCTTTACCTGACCCTTCTTTATGTACTTAAATTATGTAAGTTTTTGTAGTTTAGGACTTACGATTAGTGTAGATTAGGAATTTGAATGAGTTAATTTTTTTGTAGTTAGATGTAGGTTTACTATGTTGTACTAATGCTATGGTTAAGTGTGCAAAAGAAAATATTGTGTTTTGCGAGGTCGCAGAAAGTTTTATGATTGCAGGTTTGCAGAATCAGCTTTTTGAGGTTTTAGCGGCAAAATGAATGAATGCAATGTCAGATCGAGTTAATGTGAAGTGTTATAAGGTCAAAATCGAAGTTATTATGATTAAAAAGTGATTGAAAAGAGATTTGAAAGAAGAAAAGTGAGTTAAGGATGATTTGAAGAAGTTTGGAAGTAGTTTACAGTGACGATCATACCGAAACCCTAGATTTGCAAAGTTGAGGTATTTCTTCATCTTTAATTAGTTGATAAGATGGATATTTCTATGGTTCATAATGTTAAGGATAAGAATAGACCAAAGATTAAGAAAGAACTAGTAGAACTAACTAAAACTGATGACAGTCTAGCATTATCATCCGTACCAGACGGAGTATTGCACATTGAGAATGTTAAGGGATATTTAGGTTGTAAGTTTGAAACTTTGGGAGATGAAGATTTTAGTGATGATTATAGGAAATTGTACAATCAAGACATGTCAGTTAAACCAACTTATGGGCACTTAGAGAACAATGAAATTATCAAATATTCCATGAAGTATGAATTCAATGATGAGGAATGTACCAAGATCATTTTAAGTAGAATCCATAATGGGAAATTCTGGATGGAAGATAGAGTTATTGATATAACTGCTGACCTAATTCATGAAGTTACTGGATTATCTAAAGTTGGAGAGATTCCACTAAATGAAAAGAGCATGAGGAAGATTGTTTTAGATAACACTGGATCTAGTTATAATGGTAGATGAATTGTGATAAGCAAGATGATGTTAGGTACCATTGCAAGATCCTAACAACTAAATTTTGTGGTGGTTCAAGGGAAGATGACATGGTTGCAGGAATGATTCATGTAGCTTATCTTATGTGTATTGAGAAGAAACCAGTAGACCTATGTGAAATCTTGAAAATTTAGTTATTTAAGAACTTAGAAAAGATTAAGAAGGCTAAGTACACTTAGTTTAGGTTTTCATCTTTGATAACCTATATGTTTTTCCATATTTTGAGAAGATTTCCTGATATAGTTGATTGGAGTGACAATGTGAACACAATTGAAAGAATAAACTCAGTTTACATGAAGCACCTTTTTGATAAAGTTAATGACAGTGTGAAGCTTGTGTTGAAGACTTTTCAGAATATTGTTAAGAACAAATCAAGGATTCCTCAATCCTTAGTTGAAAAGCATAAAGATGACATTTGTTTTATGGTTGACATTGATTTCACCTACATTGAAGTAGTTGAGCCTAGAATGGAATTCAAAGACCCTCTTGGCTATGAAATATCTGAAGCAAAAATAGTAGGATATGTGAATAGATTGTTAAAGTGTGAGTTGGATGGTCATGCAAACAGGTTTGGAACCTATGAAGAGAATTTCAACTCTGCAATAAGTTTGAGAGAAAAGAGGCAATCTAGTAAGAGAGTTGAATCTACTATGAAGAAAATATTGAAAGAATCTGGTATGTCAAGTCATGAGTTTGAGATAGCTAAGAAGACTATAGAAGCCCTGAGGCAAAGTGAAAATCTTGTAATTCCACCTGAGACATCAAGTGCAGATCATGTTGATCCGATTGCAGTAAAGGTAAAAGTTGAAGTACTTGAAAAAGATGAAGGAGATAAATCTTTTTCTCCTATTCCTAGCAAAAGAGTAAAAGTGAGTGCAATAGGACCTAGCAAAAGACATAAAGTGGTTGTACCACCTATGCCTAGAAATGTAGCAGTAATTAAACATGATGATGTAGTTTTAGTCAAGAAGAAAACTTGGAAACCAAGAATTGAAAGAGTTAATGAAGATATATTGAAGCATGGAGACTTCACTAAGTTGAATAAATTCTATGATCTATATGGATCATTTGATAGATTGAACTTTGAAAATGCAATGGTTACACACATGATTGTAGCAGATAAGAAACTTAGCACCATTCATGGTAAGATCCCAGAAGATTTGTATAATAGACTTGTGAATAGAAAACAAAGAGCACAAGAAGAAGACATGAAGATGAGAGAACATGTAATTAGATAGTTCTATGAAGTTAAGGATGAAGATCATTTGAAGAGATTCTTGAAGTCTCTTGGAACTTTATTGAGAAATAAGAGAAGAATAATCCTTATAATGGGAGGCAAAAAGGGGGAAGTACAGAAAGAGACAGAGCAAGCAGTAATGCAAGTTCTTGCAGATATAGTTGCAAAAAAGCATGTTGAATCAGACCCTCAGCAGAAGCAATCAGAGGAATCACATGCAAAGAAAGTTGGTATTGAAGAAGTTACATCTTCTTCACATATCAATATTGGCAAAGAATCAATGGATATTGAAGGCACCAAAGTGACTTTAGAATCAAATGATGCAGTATTTCATGATCTGGGAAACATTGTTGACAATTTGGCTTTGGGAGAGAAAGAAACGGTCACAGAATCAAAGAAGTTTACAGAGGCAGAGGAAGCACCAACTATATCAGAATCAGTTCTAGCAGAGTAGACAGTCAAAGGAAAACAAATTTTGACAGAGGCCACTACCTCTAGTGCACCTTCTAAACCAGTTGAAGACATTAGTGCACTTGACAATAAGAAGAGGCATATTGGTTCAATGTTTGAAGACCTTGGAAAAGAAGTTGAAGATGATGATCAGCTTGAGTTCATTACATCTCTGAACAAAATTATTGGAAAGAATAAGAAGGTGAAAGACCTTGAAGGAAAAGTTAGAGTTTTGACAGAGAAACTTGAGAGTGTGATCAGCACTAAGGTATCTGAATCAGATCCACTTGAGAAAGCTCAATCAGTAATAAATTCTTTTGACTCTGAATTTTCTAACTTGAAGGATATTGTGAAGATAAAAGTTCAGGAAGACTTTGAAGCAGAAATGCAGCAAACTTTAAGTGTAAATATTCAAAATGATATTGGTAGTTTAGATGTATGCATAAAGAATTTGAGGAGACACTTTGAGATAGGAAAGAATTTGTAGATACAATGTACTAAATTAGAAATCCTAATAGTTGAAGAGGATAAGAAGATCAAAGAGAAGTTAGATGCTATTTCAGCTGAGACAAACACCTTGACAAGCCCTAATGTCAAGATAAGTTCTGTTGAAATGAACATAAGGAAATTGAAAGATGAAATCAAAATGATAGCAGAGGAGAAGAATAGAAAGATGATCAGGGTTAACATCTTGAGAGAGCATGTCTCAATAAAGATATTAATTGTTGAAGATCAAATTGAGCAGTGTCTTTCAGCAAAGACATCATTTCAGAAGTTTAGTTTCAATTCCCTACAAGCTTGTCAGACATCAGCATATGGATTGAGTACTCTACTCAATGTTGTTGAATCCATCAGGATGATATGGGAGAAAGATTTTGAATCTTGGAAGTTAGAGTTTGGTGATTGTGTTGCAAGCCTGCCGGCTTTGCAATAACTGATAATAAGGTATAAAGTTTTTTGAAATTTTTGTACACCCTATCTTTGTCATTGTTGTCAAACGGGGAGAGATAGTAGCAGAAAATTGTATATATGTTGAGGAAGGTTACTCATAGGGGGAGCTATTCTATGGAGTATGATATTTTATACATATTGTATAACTTTTGGCCACAAAATTTTGTATAAGTGTTTTTAAAGTTTTGTTTGCACACTTAGACAATTTTCCCATATGTTGCCACCAATGACAAAGGGGGAGATTGTTGGAAATTTGGCTAATGTGGATGCATAGATGTTTTCATTATGGAAACATATGACCTCTATTAAGAACACAAAATTTAGAATGCAAGTATGCAAAGTTGAAGGAAGAAATTGTCTAAGTTTGGATACAGTGATCCTGACAGAGAACCCGATGAAGATTTAGTTGGTGACATCCACTGGAGAAATAATTTTGTTTGTGCAATTAACTAAAGCTTCTATAGAGTATGAGGATATCCCATCTCAGTGTGCATAAAGTTTGGAGCAGTACAGACAAAGTTATTCAAAGTTTACCGAAGACAGTTTTGTAGACAGAGTAGTTTTTGGAGATAGTTTTAGCGAAAGAGTTAAGGGATTATTTTTTCTTGTCAAAATAATGACTTAAAATTATGAAGGGAGGACATCCTAGATGTTTACTCTTGGATAATGATTTTGGATGCCAACCATGTAAATTTATTAGCTTTAATAACTCATATATTAGGCATACTTGAAATGTAATGAAAAATAGAAGTGATATGTAAAAAGAAAGAAAAGATAACTTGCGATAGTTGTATATTGTGATAGAAAAAAAGGCTATTGATGCGAAGTTGTAAGCAGTACCATATTACAGTCAAAAACATTTTTGTATTACCTGTTTGGGCAGTGAGCTCAGCTGGTGATCAGGTTTTGTAATCTAACTCCTAACAGGGTTAAGGCTTCTAACAAGGCCTAAAGTCCTTTAACCAAGATAGATCTACTATACATTGTAAATTGACTCCTAACAGGGTCCAATATCCCTAATAGGATACTTTTGATTAGTGATCTTTGTGGGTACCATCCCCACCAGGGTTTTCCTTTGGCCAGGGTTTCCTCGAGAACATATGATGTGTTATGAGTTCTTTCTATTTACTGCTATGTTTGTTAATCAGCTTGATAATATTTGTATGCACTAAAGTAATATGTTATATCCATAAGTGGGAAAAAGAATAAGTTTGTGAAATATCGATTCACCCCCCCTCTTAGTATTTCTTATTTCTTATAGGATGCAGCATGGGTTTTTCATATCTAGGATATGAAGATGATTCTGATTTTGATGAAGAGGCAGATGTAAATGTAAAGAGACACAGTCAGGCACTTCTTCATCAAGAGGTATTTTCTGATGGTGAAGACATTGATAAGAAGACATGTAATATGATCTCCTCTTCTGAGCCAGTAAATTTGAGAAGACCTTATAGAGAAGAGATGGATAGGATTACTGCATAAATGATTGCCCAAGTGCAAACCAAAGGCATGGTGGCAAGGAATATAAATGAGAAAGTTGCAGGAATGTTTATAAAGAGTACCAACTCCAGAGAACCTAATGAGAACAAATCAAAAGGTGATCACATGGTGAAATTCAAGAATGTAAAATGTAATAATTGTGAGCCTAAGAGAGTTGGAGTTGAAAAATTTTCTAGTGAGATTGAGAAGCCAGTTAACACAATGGCTAAGATTGAAAAATTGAGGGTGGCCAATACACCTAATGTGTCAGATAAGAAAAAGGATAGTAAGGTGGTACAGATTGAGATTCCTTCTTCTACTCCTATTGATATGTTATCTATATTATCCCAAATTACAATTAAGGTTCCATTGTCAGAATTGTTGAGGATCCCTGAACACAAAGACAGAGCTATTGCATGGGTAGGTAATGTTCATAAAAATGATGTTGCATGCAATGGATCTTAGGACAAAGCTTTGAAAGGTGTTGCTACTCAGGGAATTGTGTCTCAAATTCCTCCAATATATTTGGATAGTTTTGTCAATGCCAGCCTTGAAAATATTGATGCATTCTTTTTAAGTGTTCTTGTGAATGGAATGAAGTTGAGAAATTGTATGATTCATAGTGGTGTCTCTAATATTGTCATGTCTTTTAAAATCATGGAGAAGTTGGGTCTTAAAGTTGATATAGTGCAAGATAGATGTTGTGCAATGGATCAGAGGGAGGTACCATTTATTGGGACTATCAATGCAATGCCATATAGGCTGGCAACATATCCAGAGAAAGAGTTAACAATGAGTGTTTTGGTTGTGGATATCCCTCCTCATTTTGGGATGCTACTATCTAGAAGGTGGAGTGTTGCCATGGGTGGAAGTTTATAGTGTGATCTGTCCTATGCCACTTTCAAGATTGATGATCAGTTTGTCAAGATTGAATGAGAGCCAAGAGTATGCCACATGATTGAGAGAAATATTGATAATGAAACTACATGTTTTATGGATACTGATATTAATGCTTTAAGGGCAGAGATCCCTGTACTTAAAAAGGAACCTATTTTATCACCTATCTCTATTGAGATATGTGTTAATTCTATGAAGGGTGATTTGTGGGTAATGTACTTTCATGGTGCAAATTGCAAAGATGGTGCAGGAGTAGGTTTTTTACTTATTTCTCCTGATGGAAATACCTACAAATTTTCTTTCACATTGAATTTCTTTTGTACCAACAATATAGTAGAATATGAGGCTTTTTTGTTAGGATTGAGGTTGGCACAAAATCATGGTATTAAGTGTTTAAGTGTTGTTGGTGATTCTGAGTTGGTGGTGTCCCAAGTCAGGTCAGTATATGCTTCCAAGAACAAGAGGTTGAAACAATATAAGAATGCAGTTTGGGATTTGATTGAACATTTTGATGCCTTCAATATTGAGTGGAAGGATAGGAGTAACTATAAGATGGCTGACTTGTTAGCCAATATTGCAATCAATCCCAATGATATTACATTTTCTGGTATCTCTAAAGTTGAAATTCAGGCTAGGCCTAGCATACCAGATAATATTGAGAATTGTCAAGTTTTTGATGATGATAATGATATCTTGAAGTTTATGAGTTGTGAGGATCATTATCATGGTCAGGAATTTGATTGTTTAGCCTTGGTTGAGTCAATAGAAGGAAGGGAGGTTGTCTTTGGCAATGAGGTCATTTAGCTTAGAACTAACAAGGTGCCCAAGGGGCTTGTTGTTTTGGAGACTGTCATTGATAACTAGGATAGAGTTCAAAAGAATATCAAAAGAGAAGATCATGTTGATCTAGAGGAGATAAATCTTGGAACACATGAGGCACCTAAGAAGGTATACATTGGTAGAGATATATCTCAAAAGGTAAAGAAATATTTGATTGAATTATTGAGAAAATTTAGGCATGTTTTTGCATGGTCATATGATGACCTAAAGGTTTATACAGAAGATTTGTTTCAGCATATTATTTCATTGAAAGATGATGCTAAACCTTTCTAGCAAAAACAAAGGCCTATTAATCCCACTTTGGCACCCAAGATGCAAAAAGATTTAATGAAGATGAGAGATGTTGGAATTATCAAGCCTATAAGGCATTTTTCTTGGGTGTCAAACCTTGTTCCTGTGAGAAAAAATAATGGTGACTTTAGGCTTTGTGTGGACTTCAGGAATCTGAACATCAGCTCATTAAAGGATAATTTTTGTCAGCCCAATATGGAAGCTACTTTGCAGAGAGTAACCAGATCAGAATTGATGTCTATGATGGATGGTTTCTCTGGCTACAATCAGGTCATTGTCAAGGAATCAGAGCAATTCAAGACAGCTTTCACAACACATTGGGGGACATATGTTTATGTGAGAATGCCTTTTGGCCTGACAAATGCTGGTGCTACTTTTCAGAGGGCAATGGATGTTGCCATTTCAAATTTCATAAAAGATTTCCTTGTTGTATATCAAGATGATCTAACTTCCTATTCCAAGGAGGAAGAAGACCATTGCACTCATTTAGAAAGAATATTTGTGAGGGCCTTGGAATTTGGCATTTCTTTGAACCCAAGGAAATGTGCTTTTGGTGTCATTGAAGGTAAGTTGCTTGGCCACTTAGTTGGGAAGCAAGGAGTGAGAATTGACCCTGAGAGGGTAGTAGCCATTGATAAAATTCAGAGACCAAAGAATGTTAAAGGAATCGAATCCTTCTTTGGTTAGGTCAATTTCTTAAGGAGGTTTGTGACAAATTTTACAGAGGTTACTAGACCTATTTCTAAGATGTTGAAGAAGGCATCTGCAATCAATTGGGAGGGTGAGCCTGATGAGGCTTTCAAAAATATCAAGCAGGCTATCAAAGATGCACCAGTGCTTCAGGCACCCGATTATAATGTCCCAATGCATATCTTTTCTTTTGCATCTTTTCACACTATTGCTGTAGTTTTGTTACAAAAGAATAAGGATGGTTTTGAGCAGCCTATTGCATTTTTCAGTAAATCTTTCCAAGCTCTAGAATTGAAGTATGACATAAATGAAAAATAGGCTTATACACTTGTGAAGGCAATCAAGGCTTTTAGGTGTTACTTGATGGGAGCAGTTGTGATTGCTTTTGTGCCAAGTGCAGCTATGAAGGATATTTTCTCACATCAAGAGGTGTCTAGAAGAAGATGCAGATGGATCAATAGGATCCAACAATTCAATGTTGAGGTCCAGATTACTAAGTTGGTTAGAGGACAAGGATTGGCAAAATTGATGGCCCAATCCAATCTTGATGTAAATTAGGTAAATCATTTTGAAATTGATTACACGTGTGATGTGGATGATTGTATCTGCTATCAGGATATCATCTATTACTTGAGAAGTATGAGATGTCCAGATAACATGAATGATAATCAGAAAAGGACATTAAAATTAAAGGCCATCAAGTATGTAATTGTGAAGTGTAAATTATATAGAAAGAATTTGGATTGCATACTTTTGAAGTGTGTAGATGAAGATCAGGCTAACAAGTTGTTGAAAGAAATGCATGAGGGAGTTTGTGGTGGGCATTATATGGGTAAAACAATTGCTCATAAGATCTTGAGAGTAGGATTCTAGTGGCCCACAATCTTCAAGGATGCAGAACAGTTGGTGACGAGGTGTGATACTTGTCAAAGGTTCTCTAGTAAGCTTAAATTTTCAAGAAATGTGCCATTAAAACCAGTAGAAGTTTAGGTTCCTTTCCAATAATGGGGAATTGATTTCATAGGGGAGATACCAAACAAGTCAGGTGGAGGCCACTCATGGATCTTAGTTGCCAGTGATTATTTTACAAAGTTGGTAGAGGCTATACCTACAAGAAATGCAACTAGTAAGGTGGTAATTGATTTTATGATGAATAATATTGTTACAATGTTTGGGTGCCCTGAGAGAATAGTAAGTGATAATGCCATGTGCTTCAGGTCTACTGAATATAATGACTTTTGCAAAGGTTTGGGAATTCAAATTTCTAATTCCTCACCTTATCATCCATAAGGAAATGGTCAAGCAGAATCTACTAATAAGATTTTGATTAAAATCTTAAAGAGAATTCTTGAAAAAAATAAGAAGGCATGGAATTCAAAGCTGCCATTAGCTCTTTGGGTTGATAGGGTAACTGTGAAAAGGGCAATTGGTTGTGCACCATTTGACCTAGTATATGGAATTCATGCAAGAATGCCTCAGAATAACTTATTGGAAATGTATAAATTTGTTCAGCTATATGATGATGACATAGATGATGAGATGCAGTTGAGAATTGAGGACCTCATTAGGTTGGATGAGACTAGAAGAGAATCAGTTGCAAGGAATGCCAAATTGCAGTTGTAGGTTAAGAATTTATATGATAAGAAGACTATTGATAGAAAGTTTGAACCTGGAGATTTGGTGTTAGTTTGGAATGCCAGACTGGAGGATAAGGGGAAACATGGTAAATTTGATCCCATCTAGCTAGTGCCATATCTAATTCATGAGAAATGGGGCCAAGATTCATACATTATAAAAGAATTAAATGGTGATATTCAAGAATTGCCAGTTCATGGACAATTCTTCAAGAAATAATTCAATTGAGGTATTCTATTTTCCATGAATAATAGTTAGGTTTGTATATTTTGTAAATTCTGTAAATAGTGGCTTGCCCCTGTCTTGTTTTGTCATGTTCCTAGAGTTTTGCCCTGTGGCTCTCAGTTGTCCGAAATTTTTTTCCAGTAGGTGGTCTGCTACAACCAGTGATTCTAGATTCTTGTTGTGGCTACAAGAGCCACTCATCCCTAGATAGAGCCACTGTTAGCATCCTAAAAAAATTTCATGGCTCTAGCTCTCTTCCCTTGGTCTCTGCAATGTTTTTCATGTCTCCAGCTAAAACCCTTGGCAAATTCTTTTTTAAAATCTAGCTGTTGGGTCCTTAAATTTAAAATTTCCCTGCCCCTGTTTTATTTTCACGTTACCTTTTTGGCCCACTTAAAACCTTATATTTTGCATGTGTCATTTAAAATGACCAACTTTACCATGTTCGCAGTTAGGTTTTCACATGTCGTTAGAGTCCCTTTTAATTTTTCCTTGGTCCCTACCTTTTAATCTTTCCTAAGTTCCCAGTGTCGTGCAAGTTTTAATTTTTCCTAGGTCATGAGCTTTAATTTTTCCTATGTTTTGGCAGCCTTTATTTTCCTTGGGCCTAGCTCTGACACCATCTCCATCTAACGATGGGTGTGTCTTTGCAAGCGATGTGTCAAACACGTGAGATCTTAAGACGGTCGTCGATTCTCTATATGACGTAGCCTTTTTCTCATGCGGGTCCACTTGCCAGGTATTCTAATTTGGAGGTTTTTTATTGGTCCACATAGTATGAGGTGGAATCCTGTCAGTGGGAGTAGTCTTCTTGGCTTTCAGATGAGTTAAATTTCATTTTAATCTTGTGGCTATCATTGTACCGTTAATGAAATATGCTTGACTTTTAATGCAGCGGTATAGCGACAGTTGTTGATTCTCATAAGGAAGGCAGGTGGGTCCATTGACACATATGCATAGTTGGCACTATTTGATTCATCCATGTATTTGCATAGTGGCTTGTTGTCGGTGGGACCTAGTTTCCAGATGTGTTAGTGGGTCTTGATCCTATCAAAGAATCGACGAACGGTGTGATATCTCATCGAGTGTGTTAGAGGCTTAAGATCTTGCGACGACCATTGATTTTGTATCTTGTTAGAGGGTTGTCAGGGCTGGGGGAAGATTCCTCATCTGACGATGGGCATGAAATCTGATAGAATCTTGGAAGTCTTTGCAAACTTTAGACAGCCATCAATCTTCCTGATGCGGGCCCGGTCAAAGTTTCTCGGTCTTTTAGCGGTCTGATAAATTTCCAAAGGCCTCGCTCATTCACACAATAAATTGGTGATTCTCTAAATGTTTTAGCGATTTAGTGAGTGTGTATTCATGGAATCGCTAAACTTTCTGGCAGTTTTATAGAGTTCTTTGCGAATTGGTGAAATTCTTCTATCGCTTATTCGCTAGATGTGGGGCCAAGGCTAGGTGTTTTCCTAAAGTTGCTAGTTCACGGAGTTAAGTCTTCTTTTCATGAGTTGGAAATGCATTGTACATGTTCGCTGAAAGTTAACCCACAGTGGCAAGTGAGTTAAGATCATAAAAGACTGTGAAACATGAAGATCAGATAGTCACGACTTAAAGTTGATGGAGATTTAAATATGGACTGCCGATTTGTTGCAAGTGCCATAAATTAGCCGTTTGATTTAAAATTTGAATTTGTAGAGGGTTTCCTGCGACCAGAAGGACTAAAATTCAATGTAGAAGGGACTGGTGCTAGTGGGAGATGATCTGTTTATTGTTGCAGTGTGGTCTAGGGTGTTCTTTCATCATCTACAAGGTTTGTACTATGTGGTTTTGTGCTTGATGCATGTTGCAGGGTTGACATTTTGAGCATTTTTGTGGTTCTCAGTACCTTTAGAGAGAATTTTTCATGATTGAGGATCATTCCAAGATTTTCTTTCTCTTGGTCACCTCGGTTTCCACCCCTGTAATAACTTTATGACCATATCCAATTGGTTGGGTGGTTGAAACCCTAACCCTAAGTCATCTATAGCTTGTTGCATTTTCTTTGAGAATTCCAAGATGACTAGGGAGTATAAGTTACAAAATTTTGACTGAGTAAGGGTTCCAAACTTTCTTTGGTCCCAGCTGGTTGTTGATAGTGTTATACTGATAGAGGAGTGGGATTTTGGGTATTTCTCATCTTTGTGTTATTTTGATTGTATATTGATCCTGAATATGTTAATGAAAATACTATTGAGTTCCAATCTTGCATTTGTGTATGTCTTCTTGTTTCGGTTCTTAGCTCATATGTGTTAATGTCACAAAGTGTGTTAGCATATGGTAAACAAAGAGTATTGTGATGTCATCTCTAAGTTCCTAACAAAGTTAGGATTAAAGTCTTTTAGGTGGGTTCAGTGAGTTTACAACCAAGTAGGAATCCGATGTCCTTGTGTTTGAGGGAGAGGGGTAGTAGGAAAAGCACTTATCCTGAGCCCAAGAGTGTTTGATTCAAGATCTTCAGCTGATGTATGTAATTGGGTGACTCTTTGCCCTAGGTTAAGGCACTGGTCCATCCTCTGGAGGCATTTCATTCTCATCAACCACATACAAACATTCAAATGATAAAATCTTAAAGTAGTTAGTAAAGAGTATATCGTTGTATATCATTTAGTGATTCCTTTCAAGAAGTGAATCAAGGGTACACCTGCCTAAGCATTGAGGTTCAAAGTGTAGAAGGATCTCTTTTGATCCTTGTTAATTGGCCCTCTTTCTTATAGAGTTTGGAGTGGTGATAGAGTCAAAGTGTTATTTAAGTTATCCATCAAAGTATAAATCTACAAGTGAAGATCAAAGGGAACTTCCAACAGGCTGTTATAAACTTTATTGTTTCTCCTTTCTTGATTAATACAGAATATTTTGGCGAATAGTAACTCAACTATTATTGTCACTCGGTATACACTGCACTAACTCTATATATACTAAAATCTTCAATTACCATCCACATTAACTTGTTTAGTTCTGATCTTTAATGCATAATAAGTTCATGTAATACAATCAAGTTAAAAAAATGATGTCATAGACTCATTAATAAGTTACCCAATGTATACCTTAGTCATATCTCAATATCCATCTCATCTCATGTAGATATATCATTCCTTTAACATTCTGCTTCTTCATATTTTTTAACTATCATGATAAGTGTAGTCAAGATTAGTTGACATCAATGACAACATATTGACTTATTTGATTTCCTTACATAACACTTTAGTAACTCTATGATCTCCAATCACTATCTTTCACTTGTCCATTTAGCTCAACAATAGATTCAATCAGTTGTAGACTATCAACATTGAGGTGGTATTCATTGCTTTGAAGGAAGATTAAGAAGAAGAAGAAAGGTATGTTCAAACATCACTTATTTCTAAAGTTAGCAAGAATGATACTTGGATTATTGATAGTGGTTGTACACATCATATGACTGGTGATGAAGACAAATTTGAATACCTTGAACATTATAATGGTAGATTTATTAAAATAGAAAATGATACACCTTGTCTAGTAAAAGGAAGCAGGCCTATATTGTTGAAAAATAAGATCAGATGTGAGAATACATATTGAAGTTCTCTTTCTATCAAAAAAATAAAAATGAAATTATAGTTTAGTCAAGGTAAGTCAAAATTACGGTTTAGTCTTGAATTAAAATGTTAATAAAATATGCAATAATGATAATAATGTTGTCAAACCAATTTCACCATATGGATGCTACAAAACTAAATTAGAATGATGCACATTGATATCTATTTTAGAAAAAGTAGTTATGCTCTATGAAAAACAATGTAACTCTTTGAAAATGACATTTTCAATAACATATGAGTTTTTGTGGGAGAAAGAAAAAAGAATTCAAATAAATTAAAAAATATAAATAAAAAATATAGTTAGAATCTAGATATAATTTATCTAAATCCAACATTCCATTATATTTAGGAGGGTTGAAATATGGTTTAGCATTCAGAATTGTTAAAGCTATCAGGAATATTTCTTCACCTTGTTCAAGAACAATGACCCTTGTTCTTTCCCTTCTTCTACTTCCTCAACTTCATCTTCACTAACATCTTCAATAGGTCTTCCTCTTCTTTGGACTTCCTCAAAAACTTCAAGCCTTACAAAAATTTGTCTCAACACATCCATTACAATAGGATCGACATCTCTCCTTCCATGAACTCATTTTTGAAACCCTCTGCAATCATAGGATAGATTGTAATCGTGCATCCTACAACCAATTCAACCAGGGTTTTCTACAAACAAAATATTTTCTCTTATATGACCTGATGTAGCTCCAAGGTGGAAGAACCGCAAAGTATATGCCCAACCTTGTAGCTAAGTGTAACACGGAGAAGTAACAACACAAATCTAGAGAGAGAATACATGATCCGATATATTTATTTAGAAATTAAACATACATGTCAGGCTATTAGGCCTTCCCATTTGAGGCCATATAAATTGAAATGAGTCTCAAATCTATGTTTTTTCAACCAATGGAACTTACTTCTCAAGATACATTGAGTTATTACATTTGGTCAATGCCTCTAAAGGTCAGACAAGAGAGAATTACATTCCCAAGAAGAAAACATGTACATTAAATAGGTATGACCCAAAATATGAATCAAATATCCATGAAAAGAAACCACAAGATGTGGGATCATAGGGAATGATCCATGAGAGTTCCATGAACCACATGCTACTATTGGAATAGTTGAATGCTAAGGATTAGAAACCACACATCAAATCTATAAATAGGTCCAAGAAAGAAACAACCACATTACTTATGAACAAAAAATAAATCATAACTCAAATAGCCATGAACAACAACAAGTGTGATCATAGGAAGATGATCCCAGACATGTCCAGAATAATAATTTCCAATCACACACACTATCTCTAAAAGATGAAAATCAACAAACATAATCTCTCCAACTAGAAAAGAAGATCAAAATAACAAGAACTATTTTTGGTTGATGAAATATTTCCATGAACCCAAGATGCTCTTGTATCAATTGTTAACTGATTTAGTACTGACAATGAGATAATTACCCTTTGATTTATATCTTAGAGAACTTTAACCTTCTCATTTATCCTATGGAGGCCATCAGTGTTTTTGTCGATTGTTATTTTACTCACTACCCACACCACTCTCAAAATCTCTGGGACCTTATGAAAGTCTTCCTCTAGAGCCTTTATTCACTCTTCATGGTCCTCATTCAAATTTTTTATCCCATTGTCGAGAGAATGCCTGTTTCTAGGGATAACATACAGGTTCTCATTAGACTACTTGACCTTCTCCTTCAAATTATTGATCTCCTAAATGATCAACAAAAATAGAAAACTTTCATTGTCCAATAATGTTTTTAAAAGGAACTAGCAATCAGATTATCAGATACTGAGGAACCCATCTCCCTAGGGCTAGTCCTACCACCATCTATAGGAGTAACCCCATTAACACCCACATCTTCCATAGACCCACCAATGTCATTCTCAAAAACATTCTTAAAGTGGGTGGATTTGATGTTGACATTGATACAAGGGAGCCCAAAAATCTTGTTTCTTCCCTTCATAATCAACATAGAAATCTAAGCCACACCTTTACCTTTCGCATCTCTATTGAGGTCAATATAATCTTATACATTCAATGTCATCATTCTCGTCAGATAAAAAAATTCTATTTTTACAAGTGGGAATGTGATTGGGGACTTTAGGCTTGGATTATGAGGGACCACATTTCTTAAAAATATGGTAAACCTTGCCAGCATCAAAGTCCATCTCCTACTTAGATGAGGTATCCCCATAATAGACACAAACATTTTTCTTAAATTCAATGCTATTTTTATCCACAAGGTTCCTCTCGACATGCTTAACCTTGGCATATTCCATAATAAAGAGGATCAAGTCCTCGTGGATAATTGGGGAGACCATACTTTTCTCGTGGTCTCTAATACTATAATTCAATGAAAACATTGAATGAAAGGAAAAAGATATATATTTTCTATGCTGAAAGTGATTAAAAATGACAAAGTGATAACTAAACATGCTACAAAATTTATCATCCAAGGTAAGGTAGCACATAATGGCCTTAGTAAAATCTCATCATGGATTTGGAAGTGAATATCTCTCCCAACCACCA
This sequence comes from Chamaecyparis obtusa, assembly GCA_027943335.1. Lineage (NCBI taxonomy): Eukaryota > Viridiplantae > Streptophyta > Pinopsida > Cupressales > Cupressaceae > Chamaecyparis > Chamaecyparis obtusa. The sequence goes on from BSBK01004999.1 coordinate 96,940, forward strand.
TTAGTATCTTTTCTCACCTTTTCCCTTTCTTTTGGATAGAAGAATATATCCATCTCTTTAGTTTCATATTTTTTATCGCTATAAAATATAGATCCTTTAATCAAGGTAATGGAGACCTTAGCAACTAGATTTTTATTCACCTATAACTGAAGGTCATATACATAGAGAAGCCTATGTTTCAACCAATGAACAAAAGCCTTGGTCACAAGGGAAACTTCTTCATAGAGCTTCTCAATATACCCCATCAATTTTCGTGTAGAGAGCTCACTACAAACTACTTCTATATTTTTTCATTTCTCATAAATGATAGGCTCAAGATAGTTTTGTGACCCTCCATTCTTTAAAAATATCAATTCATAGCCAAAAAAAAATTGCTAACACAACTGACCTTTGAAGGGAAAAAATGAAAGTGAGAAGAAGGGAAACTAGAAGGTTCAACTCTTTCAATATAAATGATATCATTCCAAGGACACCAATACTAGCATCATCCTCCATCATTTCCAAAGACATATTACACATCACACACTCTATAACTATTTCAAAGTAATATATAGAGATCCATTGGAATATAATCATTAATGATCCATTCTTTCTTACCTTGTAAAGTGACCCAAATGTTGGCTAATCTATCTACCAAATGGTTGCCTTCATGGTCAGTGTGTGAGATCATATAATCATTAAAGTGCCTAAGTAATTTAAAACAATCTTTAATGATGGGATTAATTGTCTAGCTAGGAGGGGAGGTTCCCTTCAAACAATTAATGATATTGAGAGAATCACTTTCCAACCAAACCCTTCTCAAACCTTACTCTCTAGTCATTTTTATCCTAGCATAGGCTACAAAAATCTCAAAAACGTGGTTTGTTTGTACATGCTAGAGGAAGGGCCACCATCTAGACAAGTCTGTCATACTTATCACATACTACTCCCTCACATCTTGTAGGTCTAGGATTTCCCTTCATCGCCCCAAAGTTGGATGCTAAATAGTTGTTAGTAGGTATTTATAGAATTTTTTAGGTCTATGTGAAGACCCGCAAAGGTTTTTGAGTTCACTATTAGAATAAAGAAATATGTTTTAAGAGCAATCACGTGAGTCACAAATAATACACAAATCTTCATGTTTGTTGGAAAATGGTTATAAGAGTCGCAAATAATACATAAATCTTCATGTTTGTTGGAAAATGATTATAAGATATGTTACAAATTTGAGGAAAATAATTATAAGTAAATATTTAAATAAATTAGAGTGATATAATGGTGAATATGTTCTCCATTATAATTTTCCATTACACATTTCAAGGAAAAATAAGGTTTATTCACCAGTACAATGGTATTGAAATAGTTTCCAGTTATGTGTTATATCACGATAAACCTATGAAGAAGTTGTGGTTTTTTTTTTTGCAACATTTACCAACAAGCTTATACTCTGGTACAGGTGAGCGTACACATATATACGTTCATGGAGGATTTTATGCTTTGAAAGAATTTTATTCACTTAGATGAATCAGCGCTGGGTGCACACTTGGAGGAAATTTCTTCATTTTTTGGAAGCCTGTGAGGAATGTGATTGCCGCTGCCGCATTTGTTCATAACGGATTTCTTCAAATCATGTTTCACGCTCAAAAATGCCTTTCGCCTTGGTGTCTTCTGCGTAGGTGGGCCTGGACATCGTGCTCGGGGCCCGTTAAGACGATGACTTCCAGGCTTTCTTTCGGGCCTGCGATGACTTTTCCATTGTATCAATCATCCGCGAATTCCGGTTTGTAAAGTATGACATTGCATCTTTCCATGATCACTGCTTTTACATTTCCTCTGATTGCTCACTCCTAAGTAATTGTTCTTCATTTTTTGTTTAGTTCAATGCTATTTGGAGAATTTTGAGATATTTGGAAAAAAAAGTCTTTATCACGCGGATACTACTCCGTTAGGAATGGGAATGTATCTAAATTCTTAAGAATGCCATCATTTTGTACTTGAGAGTATACAGGTGAAGAAGAGGTTTAAGAATACCTTCTCAGACTTTTCTTTATTATAGGAGGATGTGGTCCTTTGTAGCCTTGCATAGGATCCCCACCTTTCATTTCTTTGCAAACTCCTTGCACGATTTAGACCAGGTCAGAAAACTGAAATCTATAAAATAACCCCGCAATAAAAAAAATAGGAAAAGAAATGAGCCCATCAAATATTTAGTAAACTAATATAGACAGCTACAATTATGACAAAAGTTGTGCTTAGGAACATTATATACTAGGGGAAATAGGAAAGACAGAAAAGTGTGAGCCGTGGATTTTTGAGAGGTTGTATTTGCCTTTGTTTTGGAGACTGGATTCAGATTTAGAAATGCAAAGCAAAGGTGCGGATGAAGGATTCTACATATGTGTGAACAGTTATATGTTCAGGAGAAATGCATTAACAATGTGCTCCTAGTTAAAACTTCTAAAACTGCGCTATAGAGAACAACACTCCTTGTGTAAATTAAAAAGATAAATTGGAAATCACAAATAGAGACATTAGTTCTCACGTGGTTCACCAATTTGGCTACGTCCACTAGAAACCAGAGTAGAGATCTTATTATTATTATAGCTTACATACAAAGGGCTTTGCCCTCATATTTATACAATAGTCTTCAAGAGAAGACGAAGAGACAAAGATGGGAAGAAGAAAGGAACAGTCAGGGAATATGAACCGAATAGTCGGACTTCACACCCAACAATCTCCCACTTGAAGTTTGACTGATGTCGCAACTTCACATCTGAACAACCTCTCACTGAAACTCTGCTTTCCTTTACCAATACCATGGTAATCCATTGCCAATAGACAATCTGCATAGCTGAAATAGCAACCACAACCAGTTGCTAATCATATCCAACTAGCCATACAACATCAATAGATTTATAACCAGCATATCTAGCCCATACAACTTACCATGTAGCAAATAATTACATCTTCCAACAAAACACATCAAAAAACCATTGACATGCAAAAACCTAGAAGATCATTATAGACTAATCCAAATTGTATGAGCAATGTCAACCAAAAGTTGACTCAATCTACCAATCAGCACAGAGAAGGTGTGCTAATAACTTGAGATGATCTGCAAACCGCAACCAAACTGCTGCAAAACCTCACATGACATCTTCCAAGTCCTCATAAAAAAGAACACATATTGTAGTTTAAAAACAATGAAGTACAACTACAATAGATGATCTCAAGAACTCTTGGAATCATGCAAACCATAACTCATCCTTCTACCAATACCATCAAGTGCTCAATTGTGCCTTGTATGATCTCCTTTACCTCCCTAAATAAGAGCATTTACAACACCCAACCACCATGGATGAAAGCTCTTGTTAAACAAGAAGACCAAACTCAAAAATATTCCAAAACTAGGAACAATCTCAACCATCTCCTAAACCCAAAAGCACAAGGAGATAAATCTATTGAGTAGACCAAGAGTAGGGAGTGAGAATGATCCTCCAAGATACTCCAAGTCACAATGACTCTTCTTCAAGAACAATCTCCTCTAGGTCCATAATGAACTCGCATCCATCCACAGGTGTAGGCTCCTCGGTCTTCATGCTGAAACCTCCAAATAGAAACTGCCTCAACAAATGTTCTCTAAATCAAGAGAATTCTAGCCTCACCCAAATGTCTTAGTTTTTAAGAGCACCTCCATGGACAATACGCCAAAGTACTCGATACCAAGAGCACTAACAAGACCAACTGTCAAAACTCCCACTGCACATCTGCATATCTCGGGAACACAACCTAACAACTTGATCTCCACAAATCAAAAAACTCATGCTCCAAAGAGTAAAACATGTCAAGAGAACCTGTATCATGCCAACGCTCTAATCTAGAATCAAGAGCCCACCATGACACAATAACAAACATCTCCAATTACATGGAGGGAACCATCTCATGACAATAAAATTCTTGCTACCAAAACAAAAAACTCCCACTGTAGTGCGACACCAAACTATTCATGGTACCAAAAACAAAATCTGAAAAGTGATACCAATCATCGCACTGAAAAGTTATACCTGAACCTGCAATCACTTTGTAATCTTGTCATTTCCCCATTTTGGCTGACATTGTTTGGCATGGCAGATTTGCCTATCATCGACTCTCGTAGGCAAATGGTTTGGAGAGAGGGTCATTATGTTGATCATTTGATTGCATATTGCTGACAGAGCCTACATTTGGTAGAGCCTACATCCAGTTTGGGCCTACATGCAGTTGTAGTGGAGCCTACATTCAGAGTGAGCCTACATCTAGTTTGAGCCTACATCCAGTTGTAGTAGAGCCTACGTTCAGTCTTGAGCCTACGTTCATTCGTAGTTGGGCCTACATTCAGTTATGAGACATTTGGGCCTACATTGTTATAATTTTGAGTTGAGAAATGTACTTTATTATTATAATGTTATTTTATTATAAAGTACATTATAATTGGATGTTTCTAGAAGTTCTAGCAACTTCTCAAGGAAAAGAATAAATAGAGGGCTTGGTCATTCATTTTGACATGCTTGGATTTGGATTTTATTCTACTTCTTCATTGTGAAGCAATTTGTAGTCTTTGGTCTGCAAATTCTATTCGATCTTTCAGAACGAATCACTCTCTTGGATTGACATAACTGAGGTAGTGAAATATCTACTGAAGGGTTGCAAATTTGGAGTTGGTACTCAGCCATCTCATTGGTACTTCATTGAGAATTTGATGTAAGGGTTTGTTTGTGATTAAAATGACATTTCAGGAGGCATTTTTAGCAGGTCCACAAAAGTAGTCCGGAAAAGAAAATCCAAAAAAACAATCCGAAAAAGCAAATCCGAAAAAGCAGTCCGAAAAAGTAGACCCGAAAAAGCAATCCGAAAAAGAAGACCTGAAAAATTGATATTGAGGGTTTGCAATTGTTTGGAATAAGGGTTTGAATTCATCATTTGCATTGGTGAATCATTTTGGTGAAGATTTGATATCAATTTGGCACATTTTCAGAATTGCAATATCAGGGTTTGGAACCAATAATTCGCTCATATCTCCTAATCTACTTGGATAATATTTTTATGCTCTTGGGAGGATCTTAGTACACCCCTGGCGGTTCTTTTTATAGCTTTTGGAGTTTCAAAAACCCTGCAATTATTTTATGCAAGAGCCGTACATGTACGGCCTAGTATGGCTCTGTGGTGTGCAGCACATAGCAGAGATTCAAGGGTAGTTTGGGGGCGAGTTAGGATTGCTTGGTGTTGGACTTTAGCAGCGTAGCAAATCAGAGTAATTGGAGCAGTTTCCAGGTGCACTTGTTGATAGTAATGAATGTTAAACATTACATATCTATTGTATATGACAGTCACTAAAATTCATGTCTGAATATGTACTGTTCTTGCACCATTTTGTTGTGATAATCAGTTCATATATCTCTGTTGTCATAGTCAGTCCTCTATCTTCAGATATGGATATAAGTTAGCAAGGGTATTGCCACATTGTCATAGCATTGTATTCTGAATATTGTCACAGTCATACATAATCTGAAAATAGTCATTGAATTCAAACTTTGCATTGTAATTGGGTGCATTGATAGGACTACATTCATTCATTGGTTTCATATCCAAGTCCATATGTTGTACACAGTCCATAAACAGTGCTTATATGTGTTAGATGTAATAGTTGCATGAATTCTGGAAAGTGCAATCAAAATTAGAGAAATTTTTTATATCTTGTAGTAAGTCTTTACTTTGCTTTGAGATTCATTGCTGCTCTATTGTATTTCATTACTGCATTGGTATTGTTATCTCAATAACATTTGGTGCCCAAAACAAATAAACATCATTGCAAACAAGACCATTCAAGTGCATGCCAACTGTTTGATGAATTTACATGGATCAGATTTGGGGTTTTTAGTGATCCTACTAGTGAGGGTCATTACAGTGGTATCAGAGTGGTTTCCTGCCATCCTGTTGGGGAAGAACAGAATTGTATGAGTGACCAGGACTCGATTGATTACAGAATGGAAAGGAAGAGGTACACTTCATGGTCAGTTAACCATCCTATAATGCCTACCTTTTTGAAAGAGGAACCACAAAGCAGCAAAAAAAGTAATCATTTAGACAGTTGGGTTGAGATCAAGAAAGAAATTGATGAGTTGAATGAGTTTGTGATAAAAAGAAATCGTTGGATGAATGATATGCTATCTGACCCAGCCAAGGTTGACTAGATTTTTATTTGGCAGATCTTCTCGCAGGAGAGATAACATGAGATCAGCAGACACAGTTACCAGAAACCTTCATGAGGATTTTGAGAAACAAGTTAGCATTCCGACAGATGTTTCAGTTTCTACTGAGCCACAGGAGGAAGTGGTGAAGGACACTATGCAAGTTGATAGTAACTATCAACTTGGTACTCAAGTTGAGACAGTTGTATATAGGTTGCCTGAGGACGATGTCACAGGTGCTTAGTTTGGTTTGGTTACGACAGGCAGTGACTATAGCATAGTGGGTTCAGATGATGATTATGAGGATGTTGTTGTGCATGATGGTGAGATACCTGGTAGAGATGAGCAGACATTGGGCATTCATGACTTTGCTAAGAGAGAGTACCAGGCACAGTTAGATGCTTTGTCACATGAGATTGAGGCACATAGCACTTCACATGTTTTGTCCAGTTAGCTTAGGGTAAGTGAGGATGGGATTGTGACTTCATTATCTCATCATGACAGGATGTGGGAGATGATGGGGGATCATATCTGGATGATTCAGTCATAGAGTAGACATAAGGGAGTATAGGCACAGACCTCTTGTATTGATTTACAGGCGATTAGGGAAGGAATGGGAATGATGAAGATGAGTTATTTACATCTTCTTTCAGATCGTAACCATCTTCTTAGCCTTTCGAGAGACCATTTAGATGCCTTGAGGAGGAAGGAGGAGGATGTTGGCAAGCTTTCTCGAGAGTTCAAGGACACTCGAGCCTCTTTGTTGAGTACTCCATTGGCATTACAGGACTCGAAGAGACATGCTGATTTGATACAGGGAGACATCACAGGCACACCAGATTGTGTTATTGACACTGATAGTGATTGCGGTATGGTTGATCTTGATGATGTTACAGTGATCAAGGATAGTACAGTTGATTGGAATAGTGCCACAGAGAGACATGTGGATGGGTATGGCGTAGAGTTGAGTTCAGATCCATCTTACACATGTGATACTCAGCTTCCTACGACATGTGGATCACATGTGGTTGCTGATAGTTGTGAGAGTACACTTTTCATTCACATCTAGGATTTAGGGTCAGTATCAGATAGGTATGTGGATGAGCTTTGTCTTGAAGTGAGTTCAGTTTAGGAGTTAGCACGTGTGGTAGGGACTCCACTTTCTTTTATAGTCAGGTCCCATGTTGATGATGATATGAGTATGTCTAGCCTTCACATTCCGGATTCAGAGTTTGTAATGAGTACAGTATCAGACATATATGTGGAGTTAGTTGGTATTAGTCATATTACTCAGGTGAGGAGTTTTCTTGAGTTACCAGCTGATTCTAGTTTATGGATGTGGATTCGGGATTGTTATATTGGTGTTTGGGATTATGTTGACTGGAGATCCTTATCACTTATTGGTAGCAGTGATTGCTTGAGTGCTATCATGGATTTGATTAGCAGATTACATGGTGTTGTTCTCATTCATAGCAGCTTGCCAGATGCTAGTATTAGATTTTATACACCAATGTTAGGAGTTGTGTACATTTCCACTTGACCACTCAAGGTGCAGTGGGTTTGTGATGATTCAGGTACATCTAAGGTGTTAGTATTTACAGATGAGTCCCAGGATCATATGGGTATTGATGACATCCAGGAGTATGCTATGGATAGTTTTGAGGACTTAGCATCCTCAGTAGATTCATTTGTTATGACGGAGTTGGATAACGATGCTACAGGTTTTGATACTCCATATGATGATGTGAGCTTTGGAGTTGATTCACAGAGTATGGATGGTACTACTCTAGAGATCAGTGATTTTGAGTCTACTCCTTTAGATAGTGTGTTAGAGGAGGATGATATTGACAGTATTGAGGACTTAGTCTTTTTAGCGGGTTCCTTTGATACAGAGGTTTATGTTGATGCTTCAATCACTCAATTTGATGATACGAGTTCAGCAGCTAGTCTGCAGAATTCGGATGGTAGTATTACAGATGATAGCTATTTTGAGGTTACTCCTTTGGATAGTGTACCAGGGGTAGAGTCTAGGAGTTCAACCAGCTAGCGCCATCATGTGTCTAGTCAGCTGAGAGTTAGTGAGCATGACATTTCTACTGCTTGCGAGCATTTTGATGCTGCTGGTCAGTTGTTAGCAGTTTATGGATGGGGTTCTCCTACTAGCGATGAGCAGGGAGGCAGTTACCTTTCCTTGATAGAGATCCACTCTTTGTGGGAGGCTATCCGAATTCTGAGATAGAATTATATGCAGTTGGTAGTCGACAGAGATCATCTTATGAAGTGGGGCAGTACGGCATATGATGCTTTGTTGGTCAAGGAAGGTGAAGTGAGTGAGCTTACTCAGTAGCTCAAGGTGACTTCTGAGTTTCTTGAGAGTACACAGTTGGCTTTCAAGGAGTCATAGTTTCATTTGGCTGAGGTGACCATGGAGTTAGAGTGACTTCAGTCTTTACCAGATTCTGTACAGTCATAGACTATGGTGTCTAGTGATCCGAGGATGTCCATGGTCGAGATTGTCAGAGATAGTGGAGATGGGGATGCATCCCTCCTTGATACTAGCATTAGCATATCAGGTTCATTTCCACTAGAGTCAAGTTCAGTTGAGCTGGGTGCTACAGCAGATTGTTGTGGAATGCCTGACATGATGGTGGTCTCTACTACTGATAGCACAGAGAATAGGGGTGTTGTATCAGAGATCACGTGTGATGTTGGTGAGCTGACAGTTGGCATGGTTCCTGCTAGTGATACTACTCCCTTGACGGTGTCTTCGGAGGTAGTAGCCAGTTCCAGCTTGGTTAGTGATCGGTTGCAGTTAGTTTCATCTGGATTGCAGTTTGAGCCACTGACTTGTTAGCTTGTGGTGACTAATTAGGAAAGTACTATCCAGGAAAGTACTGTACACTTTTCCTCCCGACATTTTTTTTGAGGCCGACTACTTTTTCGGTTATTTGGGCCGACTACTTATAACTCATTCTAACCCTAAAGCGGGAAAATATTGTATAATATGGCTTAGGGTTAGGGATTTTCATTATGTATGATTTTAGTACTTGCGGCAGAATTAGCTATAAGGGATTACGGATTGTAATCAGGTTGTCATCACTGGATAATAATAATATTGGACTCACTGTTGGTGGACGTAGCCCAGGGATTGGGTGAACCACGTTAAATCTGTGTGTCTTGTGTTCTATTCTGTGTGGTTTATTATTTTCTGATATTAGTTATATTTGCACATAATTGTTATTTCTGCCTTGTTAATCCTAACAAGTGGTATCAGAGCGAGGTTATTTCATTCGTTCTTTCATCTATTCTCTAAAGCAGGTCTCACAAGTTAGTGGGAGAGTCTCTCGGTTAAGTGGGAGAAATGGCAGATGAGGGTAGGCTGAAGGTTGATAAGTTTAATAGGCAGAACTTCTAGTTATGGAAGATGCAAATGGAGGATTATCTCTATTAGAAGGATCTATGGCAGCCATTAGAGGGAGTAGCCAAGAAAGAGCAATCAATGTCTCAGGAGGATTGGGATATTTTGGATAGGAAGGCACTAGGGAGTATTCGTCTATGCCTGGCACAATCGGTGGCATTCAATATTACTGAAGCAAAGACAGCTAAAGATCTGATGGAAACCCTAGTGAAGTTGTATGAAAAGCCTTCAGCTTCAAACAAGGTATTTCTTATGAAGCGTTTATTTAATATGAAAATGGTAGAAGGTGGATCAGTTACTGATCATTTGAATGAGTTTAATACAGTTACAAGTCAATTAACCTCAGTTAAAATTACTTTTGATGAAGAGGTTAGGGCTCTCTTGATTTTGTGTTCTTTGCCAGAAAGCTAGAATGGCTTGGTAATGGCTGTTAGTAATTCTGTTTCTGGTTCTAATACCCTAAAGTATGATGATGTTATTGGTGTTATATTGAGTGAGGAAATTCATAGAAAAAGCTCAGGGGCATCCACATCGGGTAGTGTATTGAACACAAAAAGAAGAGGCAGAACAAGAGATAGAGGAAACAACTCTGAAAATCGTGGGAAATCAAGAGGAAAATCAAAGGGAAAGAGGTCTGAATCTAAAGGACCAAATGATTGCTGGTACTGTGGAAAACCAGGTCATAAGAAGAAAGATTGTTGGTCTCGGAAAAAAGATCAAGGAGACAAAAATGATGGAAACAAGGAGGCAAATGTGGTAAGTAACAAATCTGAGGAGGATGCTTTGCTCTTGTCCTTAGAAAGTATTGATGATTCATGGGTTTTAGATTCTAGGGCTTCATTTCATGCTACACCCCATAGAAGTTATTTTGTTGATTATGTCCAAGCGGATTTTGGGCTAGTTTATTTGGGAGATAATGAACCCTGTCAGATTGTTGGAAAGGGAAAAATTAAGATTAAGTTGCAGAATGGGAATCATTGGCTACTACAAGAGGTAAGACATGTTCCAAGGCTGAGTAGGAATTTAATTTCAGCAGGGCAACTGGGTGATGAGGGTTGCACAGTTACTTTTAATGATAAAAATTGGAAGGTTTCAAAAGGTTCCTTAGTAGTAGCAAAAGGTGTGAAAGTAGGCACCTTATATCTTTGTACAGGTCATACTGTTCCTTCTACTTTAATTGTTTCAGAAGATAATGAATGTTCAGGAATAGTGGCTGCAGTTGAGCAGGAAGAACATCAAACTGTTGCTATAGATTCTGACACAGCACTGTGGCACAACAGACTCGGGCACATGAGTGAAAAAGGTATGAAATTACTTCATTCAAAGAAAGTTTTACCTGGTCTGAAATGTGTCAATATGGATTTCTGTGAAAGTTGTGTTTATGGAAAATAAAATAGAGTTAGTTTTGTGAAGAGTGGGAAGGAAAAGAAAAATGAGAGATTAGAGCTTGTGCATACAGATGTATGGGGACCAGCTCAGGTATCTTCCCTTGGTGGCTCTTTGTATTATGTTACATTTATAGATGATGCAACAAGAAAAGTATGGATTTATTTCCTTAGACAGAAATCTGATGTATTTCAAACTTTTAAGAAATGGAAATGCTTGGTTGAGAATGAGACTGGTAAAAAGTTAAAATGTCTCAGATCTGATAATGGTGGTGAGTATTGCAGCACAGAATTTGAAGAATAGTGTTCCTCTAATGGTATTCGTAGGTAGAAAAATATACCAAGGACTCCACAAGAAAATGGAGTGGCTAAACGCATGAACAGGACAATAATGGAGCGTGCAAGGAGTATGAGGTTGCATGCTAGGCTGCCCAAAAATATGTGGGCAGAGGTAGTGAACACTATTGTTTATTTAATCAATAGAGGCCCCTCTACTCCTTTGGACTGTGGTATTCCAGAGGAAGCATGGAGTGGTAAGAAGGTGAGTTATTCTTTTCTCAAAACCTTTGGTTGTGAAGCTTTTGCACTTATAGATTCTGAAAATAGAACCAAGCTGGAAGCTAAGTCAAAGAAATGTGTATTTGTTGGGTATGGCATTGATGAATTTGGTTATAGGCTTTGGGATTTTGAAAATCATAAAATTGTAAGAAGCAGGGATGTCTTATTCAATGAGAAAGTATTGTACAAAGATCTGTTGCTGCAGCATGAGAAGAAAGAAAATGACTATGTAGTACTGGATGATACTCCATAAGTTCATGTTCCAATAGTTCCTTATGCTTCGCAACAACAGCAACAACAAATACCACACACCCTAGTGAGTGTTAGACGGTCAACAAGGCTAAGTAGACCTCCAGAAAGATTTTCTCCATCTTTGTATTCTATTCTGTTAACAAATGCTGGTGAACCCGAATGTTATAATGAAGTTGTGCAGGTGGATACAAAGCTTCAGTGGGAGTCTGCAATGATAGATGAAATGGACTCTTTGCTGAAAAATCAGACATGGGATTTATGTAAGTTACCTGCAGGTAAAAGGGCTTTACAGAATAAATGGGTTTACAGGATCAAAGAAGAGGATGGAGGTACGAAAAGATTTAAAGCCAGATTAGTCATAAAAAGATTTGCACAGAAACATGGTATTGATTTTGATGAGATATTTTCTCCAGTTGTTAAAATGACTTCTATTCGTACTATTTTAAGTATTGTGGCTACTAAAGATTTGCATTTAGAGCAGCTTGATGTTAAAACAACTTTTCTTCATGGTGATTTGGATGAAGAAATATATATGGTTCAGCCACAAGGATTTGAGGTCAAGGGTAAGGAGAATTTGGTGTGTAGATTGCAGAAAAGTTTATATGGCTTGAAGTAAGAACCTCGGCAATGGTATATTAAATTTGACACTTTTATGAATGGGCATGGATATAGTTGGTGTCATTCTGACCATTGTGTTTATTTTAAGAGGTTGGATGATGACAGCTACATTATTTTATTTTTATATGTTGATGATATGCTTGTAGCTGGGTCTAACATGAATCACATTAAGGAGTTGAAACAACAGTTAGAAAAATCTTTTGCTATGAAGGATTTGGGGGCAGCAAAACAAATCCTTGGTATGAAAATTTGTAGAGATAGGAAAAATAAGAAATTGTCTCTATCTCAGGCTGATTATATTGAGAAGGTGTTGCAACGTTTCTCTATGGAAAATGCCAAAGCTGTCAGCACACCTTTGCCTGGTCATTTAAAATTGACTAAGGATATGTGTCCCAAGACACCAGAAGATGAGACTAAAATGTCTAAGGTACCTTATGCTTCAGCTATAGGGAGCTTAATGTATACTATGGTATGTACTAGGCTAGATATTGCACACGCAGTGGGAGTCATTAGCCGTTATATGAGTAACCCTGGTCTTGAGCATTGGAATGCAGTCAAATAGATTCTCAGATATTTGAGAGGCACATCCAGTAAGTGTTTACACTTTGGAGGTTCTACTACTACTGTACAAGGCTATGTTGACTCAGATTTGGCAGGAGATATAGATAGCAGGCGGAGTACTACAGGTTATATATTTACTGTTGGTGAGACAGCAGTGAGTTAGATTTCTCGACTACAAAAGGTGGTTTCTTTATCCACTACAGAGGCAGAGTATGTTGCTGCTACAGAGGCAGCCAAGGAGATGATATGGCTTCAATTCTTCATGGAAGAATTGGGAAATCCACAAAAGGATAATTTTCTACATACAGATAGCCAAAGTGCCATTCATCTTGCAAAGAATTTTGCTTTGCACTCAAAGACAAAACACATACAGTTGCGGTACCATTTCATTCGATCAGTTTTGGATGATGGACAGTTAAGGCTGGAAAAGATTCATACTGATGATAATCCAGCAGATATGTTTACAAAGGTAGTAACAAGGGAGAAGTTGAACTCATGTTCAGCTTCAGTTGGTCTTCTAGACTGAATAAAATAAAGGAACAACTGAGTCCAAGGTGGTTCAATCTAGTGGGAGCCTCATGTGGGTAGCGGTATTGCTACAGGATCAGTCTCCAAGTGGGAGGTTTTTTAGTATAGTGTGGATACTGATCAGTCACCAAGTGAGAGATTGTTAGCTTGTGGTGACTAATCAGGAAAGTACTATCTAGGAAAGTACTGTACACTTTTCCTCCCAACATTTTTTTTGAGGTCGACTACTTTTTTGGTTATTTGGGCCGACTACTTATAACTCATTCTAACCCTAAAGAGGGAAAATATTGTATAATATGGCTTAGGGTTAGGGATTTTCATTATGTATGATTTTAGTACTTGCGGCAGAATTGGCTGTAAGGGATTACGGATTGTAATCAGGTTGTAATCACTGGATAATAATAATATTGGACTCGCTATTGGTGGACGTAGCCCAGGGATTGGGTGAACCACGTTAAATTTGTGTGTCTTGTGTTCTATTCTGTGTGGTTTATTATTTTCTGATATTAGTTATATTTGCACATAATTGTTATTTCTGCCTTGTTAATCCTAACATGACTAAGATTGGCGCATCTTATCAGCATTACACTGTGAGGTATGCTCATTAGTTTACCTCTGATGACCATGTTACTGAGATGATGTTATGTAGATATACTTTGGTCCCTAGTGCTTGTCATTAGTTATGGGATGGTTTGACGCCACGGGATGAGAGTTGTGATGAGAATGTCATGGCGATAGGTTCTGTAGTTGATATCTTGATAGTGCATGACTTAGAGTAGGAGTGTGGGAGTAATACCTCAACGGTTGTTGTTATTGATTCTACTCCTTTGGCTATGTCATCTCTTGACTTAGCTGGTGATCAGCCGTAGTGGGTTGTATTACCTTTGCATTGTGAGCTATTGACTGAGGTTGGTTCTTTTTATCAGCATCATACTGCAGGATATGTTCATCAGTTTGCATTTGATCCATGTGTGGAGCAGTTGATGGCCATCAGATTTGGTTTGGGTTCTAGTTCTTGCTATCTATCATGTGATGATTATTCGCCATCAGCGATACATGAGAGTTATGGTTATGAGATAGTGGTCGGTGATTTGCAGAGTTGTTTTCACTTCAGGAGTTGTACAGTGTGTGGATTCTCTGTACTTGGTGCAATTTTATTTAAGAGTGTCCACTGTTGTTGCAGAGTTGGATTGTGTGCTCTACATAGGCCAGTGGGATGTGTTGGTGATATTTACTATGTTGGCGGTTTGAGTTGTCCTCTCTACTTGGGTTCTGATATTTCAAGAGTTTGTTTCTCGTGGGTTCCTAACACTGGCAGTTGTGATTTTGGAGTTTGGTTGAGTTGTATTTGCCAGTTTGATTATGGATTCCTCTTGATTATATTTCAGAGAATATTGTAGGAGCTTGCATTGATTGACAATAGTTTAGATCATGACTACATTTGGGATCCAGGTGGATTGATTGGTTATTTGTTTAGCTATTGCTTGGGGACAAGCAATTTCAGGAAGGGCGAACTGTCATGTCCCCATTTTGGTTGACATTGTTTGGCATGGTAGATTTTCCTATCATCAACTCTCGTAGGCAAATGGTTTGGAGAGAGGGTCATTAAATTGATCATTTGATTGCATATTGCTGACAGAGCCTACATTCGGTAGAGCCTACATCCAGTTTGGGCCTACATGCAGTTGTAGTGGAGCCTACATTCAGAGTGAGCCTACATCTAGTTTGAGCCTACATCCAGTTGTGGTAGAGCCTACGTTCAATCTTGAGCCTACGTTCATTCGTAGTTGGGCCTACATTCAGTTATGAGACATTTGGGCCTTCATTGTTATAATTTTGAGTTGAGAAATGTACTTTATTATTATAATGTTATTTTATTATAAAGTACATTATAATTGGATGTTTCTAGAAGTTCTAGCAACTTCTCAAGGAAAAGAATAAATAGAGGGCTTGGGCATTCATTTTGACATGCTTGGATTTGGATTTTCTTCTACTTCTTCATTGTGAAGCAATTTGTAGTCTTTGGTCTGCAAATTCTATTCAATCTTTGGGAATGAATCACTCCCTTGGATTGGCATAACTGAGGTAGTGAAATATCTACTGAAGAGTTGCAAATTTGGAGTTGGTACTCAGCCATCTCATTGGTACTTCATTGAGAATTTGATGTAAGGGTTTGTTTGTGATTAAAATAGCATTTCAAGAGGCATTTTTAGTAGGTCTGAAAAAGCAATCCGAAAAAGAAAATCCAAAAAAGAAGTCTGAAAAAGAAAATCCGAAAAAGCAGTCCCAAAAACAAGACCCGAAAAAGAAGTCCGAAAAAGTAGACTTGAAAAATTGATATTGAGGGTTTGCAATTGTTTGGAATAAGGGTTTGAATTCATCATTTGCATTGGTGAATCATTTTGGTCAAGATTGGATTCAATTTGGCACATTTTCAGAATTGCAATATCAGGGTTTGGAACCAATAATTCGCTCATATCTCCTAATCTACTTGGAGAATATTTTTATGCTCTTGGGAGGATCTTAGTACACCCCTGGCGGTCCTTTTTATAGCTTTTGGAGTGTCAAAAACCCTACAATTATTTTATGCAGGAGTCGTACATGTACGGCCTGGTACGGCTCTGTGGTGTGCAGCACATAGCAGAGATTCAAGGGTAGTTTGGGGGCCAGTTAGGATTGCTTGGTGTTGGTCTTCAGCAGCGTAGCAAATCAGAGTAATTGGAGCGGTTTCCAGGTGCACTTGTTGATAGTAATGAATGTTAAACATTACATATCTATTTTATATGATAGTCACTAAAATTCATGTCTGAATATGTACTGTTCTTGCACCATTTTGCTGTGATAATCAGTTCATATATCTCTGTTGTCATAGTCAGTCCTCTATATTCAGATATGGATATAAGTTAGCAAGGTTATTGCCACATTGTCATAGCATTGTATTCTAAATATTGTCACAGTCATACATAATCTGAAAACAGTCATTGAATTCAGATTTTGCATTGTAATTGGGTGCATTGATAGGAATACATTCATTCATTGGTTTCATATCCAAGTCCATATGTTGTACACAGTCCATAAACAGTGCTTATATGTGATAGATGTAACAGTTGCATGAATTCTGGAAAGTGCAATCAGAATTAGAGAAGTTTTTGATATCTTGTAGTAAGTCTTTACTTTGCTTTGAGATTCATTGCTGCTCTATTGTATTTCATTACTGCATTGGTATTGTTATCTCAATAACATTTGGTGCCCAAAACAAATAAACATCATTGCAAACAAGACCATTCAAGTGCATGCCAACTGTTTGACGAATTTACACGGATCAGATTTGGGGTTTTTAGTGATCCTACTAGTGAGGGTCATTACAAATCTACAAAAGAATGGAACCAAAACAAATTTCTCCCTAATCTTCAAGCCAGTACGATATGAAATCAGAATAACACAACTCAGGCAGGCCCATTTTTCCTCAACTGGCATCTACAAGAAGCAGAATGCTAATACCCAATTCTTTCCTCACATAAAAAGAAGAAATTGTTTGCCTGGAACAGAAAATATTTGGCTCGAACTCTTCCCCGATAACCGTGCCTCAAAGGGATGACATAAAGCTTGGCCAAAATCATGGTCCCTCTTATAGCAGTAGCAACCTCTTTGCTGCACATGACACCCAATTATTTTGGCTATAGCATTAGTGCGCAATGACTCTGAGTGTCTGATTACACCATCAGCATCAATCATGATTAAATCTGCCTTCCTTCTCTATCTCAGCTTTAGCAGCCTGCCTGCCCTTGCCAATTTTTGCCTCAAAGTATCGATAAGCTACTCCTGATGGCTCGATCATATATATTTGAGGACCATCTCTATCATTACCTCCAAGGATAACTCCAGATCCAAAAGGCCTTAACCACCAATAAAGTGTACACAAATGTACATAGCTAGCAATTCGTTCACAGAGTTCCTTCACAGGGATTGGCTCGCAATACATACTTTCATAGCTAGTTGCCTCTGACTTTGCACGAGGCACAATTTGCCCACCTAGTTATATGCTCAATTTACGTGTGCGTGATTATTCGTTGAAGCGAGTCTATTATCTCCAAAGGCTTGCAAAAATAATGAAATTATATGCAGGCAAAGTTGATCTTTTGCAAACCCAGTTGTATACAGGGCAATTAGAAAGGCCAAATTTGTCAAATATAATGAAAGTGGATTACATTTCTTAATATGAAAGACAAGTTATATCTACTATTGTAGTTTTAGTAGTGCAATTTTCACTCCAAATTATATCAAAACAACCCAAATCTAGGTTGTCTTTCATTGCAAATGAAACATCTAAAAATAAGCTAGTGGCCTGGAAAAAAAAATTGTTTACTGTCGACGGAGAAAAAAAACCACAAACTAAAATATAATTCAGCAGGGCTAAAATTAGTAAGAAATGAGGCCCTCAAATATTTAATTAAAAACAGCTTCATTTTTGACAAAAGTTGTGCTAAGGAACATCCTATTTTAGTGCTCAAATATACTAATGGCAGCTTGAATTTGTAGTTCCAAGAAGAAAAAATATCACCATTGATTTTTTTAATTTGCTGTTGCGCTGTGCCGTAAACACAATCTGGGAAACTCAAAGATTCTAACACTCCCTCCCTGCAAGGATGTTTTTATCAACCCCAAAGTATTGAAGGCACAAAGTCGTAAATAACCCATGAATCTGACATTCCAAAAATAGATCAAAACGACCCAAATCTACATTGTCTTTCATTGCAAAAGAGACATCGAAGAATAACCTATTGACGTGGAAACAAGAAAAATATGTCTGCTCTCCACCCAACTGAAAACTGAAATCTAAAATATAGCCCGGCAATGATAAAAATAGTAAAAGAAATAAGCCCATAAAATATTTAATAAATACTAGGCGAAATAGGAAAGACAGAAAAGGGTAAGCTGTGGATATTATTTTCCTTTATTTTGGACACTGTGAATTGAGATTTAGAAATGCAAAGGCAAAAGTGGGGATGAAGGATTCCACATATGTGTGAACATTTAAATTTTCAGGAGATATGCATTAACAATATGCTGCTAGTTCAAACTTCTAAAATGCACCATAAATAACTACACTCCTTGGTCTACAATGGATTCAGCCCTCTTAATTAACTAAGGGTTTAAAAAGGATAACTTCAAACTAAAAATTTTCAAAAAGGAATACATTTGGAAGTAGGTCAAGCGTCAATGCTCTGCCAAAGAAGGCATGGAATAAAATTGAAATGAAAAATTATGAATTATTAGAAGTTAATAAAGAAACTTGCATCCAGAACTTCAAGAATATGGCATACAATAGATTTAAGAACAAAAATAACCTTTGAATGCGTAAGATACTCCTCTTGTTGGTGAGTTTGACAAAAGAAAAATATATAAAGTAAGCTCCTTGTTTTGATTGTGTTATTGTTTTTAGTATCAATTTTTGGATCACACTCTATGTTCTATCATCACGATAGAAAGAGTGCAAGAGATGAAAAAAATTGTGTCAATATTTTTAACATGGATGTTTTAGATCAAACTTCATGATCTATCATCAGAATGAAAGGGAGTATAAGAAATTTAAAAAAAAAGTAAACTAATAAAAAACAAATTTCCAATTTTTCTTGCTAAGCCCTACACAACTATTTCTTTTTCAAAAACCTCTAAAAATTGATAGCAATAGCACATTTTTGTTGAAAGAAATTTTGGATACCCTAATCGTTGAACAATGGCCATGATTGTCTTCGTATTTACTGAGGAAAAGAGATTTACAATTCAAATCTGCAAAATATTTACCTCATCTTTAAATTTTTAGTACCAGGAAAAGGAGAATCTATATTTGTCCCAAAACTTCACAAACCCGAAAAACAAATGTTACAATTGCAGAGAAAAAATGAAATGGAAAGCCGAAATATTCCAGATCAGAGCTGAAAATGATTTTCTTAGTAAAATCAGCCAAATAATTAGCATCCCAGAAATCAAGTTTGAAGGTGGACAAATTTTACGAGCTTATGAGAATAGGAAAAAGAAAAGATACAACAAAAATAGCGGATCAAAGTCTTATGTAAACCAGCAACATGTAGAAACCGTCAACGAAATCATAAGTCTTACTTTCTTACTAATACTTATTCAGACTTCTGCTCGATGGATTTTTTTTACAATGTCAACGTTCCACAGCACTTGAGAAGGATGCCAAGCATTGTGGGAGACCATCTTTTGAGGAGATCCCACTTCTGTTCTTTCCACGTTTTTCCAGGCTCAAACAGATAAATCATTGCATAACCGTCCAATACATCTTTTCCGCATGTAACAATCTGGCCATGCCACATAGTCATGCCGTCAACTGAGGACAAGTGATGAAGCTGCGTTCCACATATATGGGGTCGATTTTCCACACAATCAAATTCTATAACGCTGCTTTCACAGACGAAGAATAATTGTCCGAATGCAGGTAGAGGAGGGCAAATAACATTAAACCTAAATGCAGTAATGTGTCTCCATATTCGTGTGTTAGGATCGTAACATTGTAGACGTACCGTATTCAACGGTAGCCCCACCACATATAACTTTTTATCAGCAAACGCACTGTGGCAGTAGTGGCTGCTCCAAATCATAGGCGGGAGATATTCCCACTTTTCCTCCTCTACATTATAAACGGCTGCTGTAATTCGTTCCTCCGTGGGTGAAATGCCATATCCTCCAGCAATGTAGATTAGTCCTTTGTCTGAGTCCACCGAACACCCAAAATTAGTTCGTCTGTCAGGAAGGTCCGCACCTCGCCTCCATTTTCCTGAAATATGAAATTAACAGCGCAAGTAAAGCACTGGTCAGATTGTGAAATTATAATAACTTTTTAAATATAGCTCGTTTTTGGATTGGGAACCAAAAAATAAGAGCGAAAGGTTTATTATTATATTTTGAACATCTCAGGAAAAATTGAACCATTTCTCATCTTATAAAAGAAATAAACCGACTTAATGAGGAAAGCAAGAGAATACCGTAACGAAAATCATAGACGAAAAGTAACTCTTCCCTGTCATGAAAGCCCATGACGACCAACTTGTGATTGACGAAAACGCAGTGAGAAAAACATGTATGACGATGAGGAAGGTGGGGCAGCGTTTCAAGAGATTTTTGGAGAGGGTCGAAGAGTTTTACTTCGTAATCTTCATTAACAATCACCGATAGTACAATCAATTCCTGGCTCGCACCAGATTTCTTTCTATTCTCATAAAACAGTGGGCTTGTCACAATACTTTCCCAAGATTTACGTACAGAAGTTAGCTTGTAGTGGGAAGTGCATGGCACTCTCAGCAAGCACTCTCTGCTAATTTCATTTGGAAGACCTGGAATAATTTCCATTGCACCTTGTCCCTGCAACTTTTTCTACTTTTTCTTAGCCGAAATATTGGTTGAAAAATCGTAAATGCTTTTGATAGTGATGAGGTGATCTACTCTTATAGGTTTGTATGGGTTTTTCTAGGCCGACATTACCTTCTCGGAAAATAAAATTTTAAGCAAAAGCTAAATTTAGAAATGAATGAATAAGTTAATAATAATAAATAGTCATTGTTGAAGAAGTAGAATTATATATTTTTTATCTAAATACATACTTTTAAAGAAAAACAATAGTAATATACAGTATTATTCAAAATGAGTAAAATACAATAGATATTTAGTATAATTGTTTATGTATAAATGTTTTTAAAAGGATAGATTGTTTACTTTTATAATAAAGGATGAATGCTGAATGTTAAATTTTAGAATTTGTGTTTATCAAATATAGAAAAATGTCTATAAGATTAAGATGTAAAAGGGAGACAAGTTTATGTTCAAGATATAGATTGCATTTGAATTTCTTCTTAATATTACTAAACTAATTCATTCAAATCTCTAAACAATGTTAGATATATGTTAAACTTTTAACTAGAGAAATATGTTAGCAATATGATAGTTATGCTTTTTCTATAAATTCACTCTATGTATTTAAGTTTGGCCATGTATGTTTGTCTTTATATTATTCAAATTATTTTGATAGCATATAGGTTTAAAACATATAAAGATCAAATTGAATTTGATTGTTAATATTTTTTCATATATTATTTAAGCAAAATATTTAGTAAATATAATTGAAATAATTATTTAATTGAATCTTTGAATAATTACAATGTTAAAATGGTCTATAATAACAATAAAATACACAATTTTTATAAATATGTAAAAACTAAAATCATATTTCTATATATTTTAAAAAATTAAATATATAAAATAATACTTTAATAAATATAGATTTTAAAATATATAAATAGTCATTTTCTATATACTATTTCTTGTTTATCAATAAGATTGTTATTCACATACATACATACATACATACATATGATAACAGTTTATTTTAATCTACAGTGTGTTTAAGGCAATATGTGGCATAGATGAATACCATTTTTACCCCTCCAAGACTTTAAAATCTAAGAGTTAATTGGGGTTATATTGAAGATTTTTTTTTTTTTTTTTGATAAAAATGGTTGTGCCATTATAATTTATTAATAAAAAACTACTTGGGAAATGCGACGGGGAAAGAAGCAGGAAGAAACCCCCATCCTTGCCTAATCAGAATACAAAACATTGATGTCCAAAGATAGATAGATTATTAATCCACACTTAGTGAAGACAATCTCCCTCACTCAAAAAGATATATGACTCCTAATTCTATCACGAAGGCAGTTCCATGTCAAAAAATGTCATGCCCATAAAATTTCACTCTAAAAACACCCAATCTTTTTTTTTATAAAAGGATAAGAGGGTAACAGAAATGTTCCAAGGATCTATGTATGATGGCATCAGACAAGTCAGCCTCAATCAAGGATCAAGTCAAGCTATTGGTGTTATAATATGACAATGAGGGTCTAGTGTATTAAGGATAAAAAATTAAATATCTAACATTCAAAAAACATCCCTACAATGTAGTCCGAGGAATAAATTCATTGATATTCAAATTTTTTATAATAAAAGTCTGACAAAGACTTAAACGTGTCGTCTAGAACACATTGTTATCTAAACGTATTTAGCTATACTACCTCCTACACTACAAACTAAATACCTTCCTATAAAATGATTTAATCATGTCAATTCAATTATATGTATTTAGGTTATAACCTTATTATCTACTTTCAATTTATTTTATCTAAATGACCCTAATTCTATTAAGTGATCCCTCTTT
>BSBK01005000.1:5000-7500 GCA_027943335.1 Chamaecyparis obtusa
CACGAGCATGTGTGTTTTGCTTTAATTCCAAAAGTTGGTAAAGAAGAAGCAGAAGATGTACCTGTAGAGGTTGCAGATTTGTTGAATGAGTTTCAGGATATTGTATCTAATAATGTACCTGATGTATTACCACCAGTAAGGAAGATCAGTCATCAGATGGATTTGATTCCAGGAGCCAGTTTTCCAAACAAGGCAGCACACAGAATGACACCAGCAGAAAGTGAAGAGTTGAACAGACAAGTACACGAGTTATTGCAGAAAGGGTTGATTCGAGAGAGTTTGAGTCCCTGTGTTGTACCAGCTATATTAGCACCAAAGAAGAATGGAGAGTGGAGGATGTGTACAGATTCCAGAGCAATAAACAAGATCACAATCAAGTATAGGTTTCCATTGCCATGAATGGATGATATTATGGATTGTTTGAGTGGAGCTGTGTATTTCTCAAAGATAGATCTGAAGAGTGGATATCACCAGCTTCGGATCAGAGAAGGAGATAAATGGAAGACTGCCTTCAAAAAAAAGGAAAGACTATATGAGTGGTTAGTCATGCCTTTTGGGCTAACCAATGCACTGAGCACTTTCATGCGGCTCATGAACGAGGTTCTGAAAGAATTTCTAGGTAAGTTTGTCATTGTTTACCTAGATGATATTTTGATTTTTAGCAAGACATTGGAGGAACATATGATGCATATTTGTATGGTGTTTGAGAAGTTGAGAGATGAGAAATTGTTGATTAATTCGAAGAAGTGCAATTTTGTGAAGAAAGATTTAATGTATTTGGGATTTGTAGTTTCAGTAGAAGGTCTAAAAATGGACCCAGAGAAGGTACATGCTATGCTTGAATGGCCTACTCCAAGGAGTGCTACTGAGGTAAGATCTTTTCATGGTTTGGATAGGATTTACAGAAAGTTTATCAGAAATTTTAGCAGTATTTGTGGACCCTTGACTGAAACAATGAGAGGGGATAGAAAAAAGTTTAAGTGGACTAATGGGGCAGAAAAGAGTTTTCAATTATTGAAACAAAAAGTTACAGAACAACCTGTTTTAGCACTTTCAGATTTTAATAAGGTGTTTCAAGTAGATTTTGATGCTAGTGGTACTGCAATAGGAGCTGTTATGAGCCAAGAAGGTAAACCTATTGCTTATTTTAGTGAGAAGTTAAATGATGCCAAGAGGAAATATTCTGTTTATGATCAAGAATTTTATGCTATAGTTCAGGCATTAAAGAAGTGGAGACATTATCTACTTCCTAAAGAGTTTGTTTTGTATACTGATCATCAAGCTTTGAAATATTTGAATAGTCAAGGAAAGTTGAATCAGAGGCACTTGAAATGGGTCAAGTAAAGTCTAATAGGGTTGCAGATGCTCTTAGCAGAAGGCAACTATTACTGACAGAAATGCAGATTGAAGTGGTTGGGTTCAAGGAACTCAAGAATTTGTATCCAGAGGATCCTGATTTTGGTGAAGCTTGGAAAGCTTGTACAGAACCTGTTACTCTAGAATGGACAAAATGGTTGGATTTCATCATTCAGGATGATATGCTATTCAGAGGGAGTCAGTTTTGCATTCCATGAAGTTCTATGAGGGAGAATCTCATCAAGGAGAAGCATAGTGGTGGATTAGCTGGACATTTTGGTCATGATAAAACCCTTGGTTTGGTTAGTGAGAATTATTATTGGCCACAGTTGTAGCAAGATGTGAAGAAGTTTGTACAGAGTTGCAGAGTATGTCAGATGGCGAAAGGAGTGAAGAAGAATACAAGATTGTATCATCCATTACCCGTACCAGAGAAGCCTTGGGAGGATATCAGTATGGACTTTGTTCTTGGTTTACCAAGGACACAGCGGGGACATGATTCAATTTTTGTAGTGGTTGACAGATTTTTGAAGATGGCATATTTCATTCCCTGCAAGAAGACTAATGATGTTGTTCATGTAGCAAAATTGTTTTTCAGAGAAGTAGTGAGACTTCATGGTTTGCCAAAGACCATAGTTTCAGATCGGGACACTAAGTTTGTTGGATATTTCTAGCGTATGTTGTGGAAGAAGTTGAAGATAGATTTGAAGTTCAGTTCATCACATCATCCACAGACTGATGGACAGACAGAGGTGGTGAATATGAGTTTGGGAAATTTTCTGAGATGTTTGGTTGGAGATAAGCCAACAAGATGGGATTTGATTCTACCACAGGCAGAATTTGCATACAATAATTCTGTCAACAAGAGCACTGGTAAATCACCATTCCAGATTATATATGGAAGTAGTCCAAGAAATGCATCTGAGTTGAGAAAGATAGATAAAGGAGAAATAAGTAGTGCTGAGGCTGAGGATTTTACAGAACATTTGAAGAACATCCATGGTGAGGTGAGGAAGCATATTACCAAGATGAACGCATAGTATAAGGCTAAGGTAGATGAGAAAAGGAGGTATAAGGAATTTCAGGTTGGTGATGAAGTCATGGTTCATTTGCAAAAGGAGCGGTTTCTAGTTGGTACATATAA
>BSBK01005000.1:12500-197500 GCA_027943335.1 Chamaecyparis obtusa
TATATATAAGGATTTTTATAGATACTTTCATACAAAGAGACATTGGATCTCAAGAAACATGGCATATGTTATGAGAGCTTCCCTTGATGAAGAGAAACAAAATATTTGTCAACCTAAATGTCACACATGAAGTGTTCAAACCTATAACCCAAAATGATGAGGAGGACAATGATCATAAAAAAAAATATTTCATTAATGGATATAAAAAAATGCCTCTTTGTATCGAAGGTTTCTCACTAATTGATGCACACAAATAATGCATATACAATCCTAAAAGAAGAAGAGACAAGAAATTGAAGCCAAGGGAAAAATTCAACTATTGTTAGTGTAAGATTGTGGTGCTTTGGATTTGGCTTGGCTTGCATTGTTGATTTAGATCTGCAGGGTTAAGTTCTTCATCAAAAAGATTTGGGAGTTACATCATCTCATAGGCATTCTATTTCAGTTTCTAGCTTTGGAATTTGTTAGGCCATTTTTCTAGTCATTGCAGAATCCCAAGAAAATGGCCTTTTACCCTCCAGTCTTTGTTTTGTTGTCTCTACCCAGCTTATAGTCTCAGTTTTTTCTTGCAAAGGTAATCCACTTGGTTTTATGGTGTGCACTCCTGCCTTGTGCTCTTTATGTGTCACCTCACTTCAGCCTGTGTTGCATCTGCTAAATCACCAAACCCAAAAGATTTTCAAATTTTAAGGTCTGCGGGAAGCATTTTTAAAGTTCTGCCACAGTGTCGAAAACCCACAGTGTTTTCAAAAATCCACAATGTTTTTGACCTTTGTGTTGTTTTTGACCTTGTGCTTCCTATTTTGTGCACTTATCCTTTGGCATCAAAAACTCTCCGTATTTTCGGTCTTTCTTTATGTCAAAAATGTTATGTGTTTTCGACCTTGGTCTTAACTGCACAGGTGCGATGGATGGTGGGACCTAAATTTCTGAAGGCTTAGCAGGCCCTGACGATGTCAAAAGATGAATGATGGGCATAAGTTCACAAGAGATTTGTCAGACCTTTGTGATCTTACACCGACCGTTGATGTTACTTTTCTCAGGTGGGAGTTCTTCGGTGGGTCCTATTTGCCAAGTGGTTTCTTATGTGCCACATTGTTCTGTGTTGGCGGGTTTTCATTCATCCATGTGATGCTGAGTGGGCTTGGTGTCAGAGGGGTGACAGATGGCATATTCTTATTGGCTATCGCATGGCCGCATGTCAGACTTTTCTAACATGAGATCATGTGACCACTTGCCATCTGTTTGCATGGGTCCCAACTCTTGGCCGTTGGTGGTTGCAGTTTGGTGGTCATGTGAGGTGGTGATGTGGCATCTTTTGGTTGGCTATTGCATGATTGCATAGCCCATTCTTTGGCTATGCGATCATGCGACCGGTCGACGCGTGTCCTTATTCTCACTAGTAGAGGTGGTAGTGTGGCATCCGCAGGGGTGATGTGGTAGATCTTGTGCTTGGTGCATGATCTCATGGGAGGTTTCTAGCCCATGCATGCACCTACCATTCATTTCTGAGCTTATTTGCAGATGGGTCAACGGTCCCTGGGACATCTTTCGGGTGAGGTGGTGGTGTTCTATTGGCCAGCGGGTGGTGGTGTTATCTTCATGTGGTAGTGGTTCTAGAGGCGGACATGTGGTAGCCTATGATTGGTTGTCGCATGGTCACATAGCCCAATTTTTGGCTATGTGATCATGCAACCGCTTGCCACATATCCCTGGGGCCCATTGGTAGAGTGGTGCTAGTTGCAGTTTGGTGGCCTGACACATGGCAATTTTCTAGCAGTTAGTTACATGTTCGCATAGCCTTTTGCAAGGCTATGTGATCATGTGACTGACATTTTCTATTGAAAGTTGCAGTCATAGCAAGGTTGTTGTCTATGGGTAGTCACAGGTTCGCATAGCCTGACTCTAGGCTATGTGATCATGTGACAGGGTGCCACATGTCCCTCGGGCCCATCTGTATTTTCTTGTGGTCCCATTGGTGGATGTGTCATGGTGATCTTTGGTTGGTCCATGCTGGCAGGTTGTTAGAGTTTGAACGCGGGCCTAGGTGGGGGTATCTCAGTGGTGATTTTAACGGTCGGCAGGTTGCATGTTTGTGGCTTGTCACATGTTCGCATGAGCTAGTTTTCTAGCTTGCCAACATGTGAAAAACCTTGTTGTGGCAAGCGACAGCATTGGCAGTTAAGAGAAGGTAGTGGGAAGTGGCATGTCGCATGTTCGCATAGCCCATTTTCAGGCTATGTGATCATGCAACAACCATTTGGCATTGCTATTGCAGAGTTAGCCTGAGGTGCTTGGGTGGTTAAAAACATGAAGCCCGTGATTGCATGGTGACCATTTCAATCCAAAATTTGAATTCTCTGGGAGTTTCTAGTGCCAGAATGTACTAAAATTTATGGAATTGATTGCAGAATGACCCTGTTCGGTGAGAAATGACTGGTTTTCCATTTGCGGTGTGGTCTAGGGTGTGGTTGGATTGTTTGTAGAGCTTGTACCGTGGTGGTTGTGTGCTCAAGGCATGTTGCAGGGTGTCCTTCTAAGCCTAGTTTTGTGATCCTTTATACTTGCAGAGAAGATTTTCATGATTGGGGATCAGTTCTGGTTTCCTCTTTCCTAATTTTGATGTATTTCCCACCCTTGTAATAACTTTTAGACCGTTTCCATCAGTTTGGGTGGTTGAGACCATAGCCCTAGCTATCTGAAGCTTGTTGCATCCGATCTTGAGGATCCCAAGGTAGCTAGTGGTATAAGTTGTAGATTTTTAGTTTTTGTAGGGGTTCCAAAAATGTTGTTGCTTTTGGTCCCTGGTTTTTTACTGTAATATACTGAGAGAATAGAGAACTGCTAGAGCTAGAAGACCACATGTATCCTCAAGTGAGGATGGTTCACAAAATAGAATTTCTAAATCAGAAGGTGGTCACTTTGAAGAGAGATTTTATGATACCCCTAAGGCTGCATTTCAGGACAAGGGTCCTTTGCCTACAGGTCATGATGAACAAAATAGAGATGTGGGTTTAGAGGTTGACTTGGATCTTGATGAAGATCAATTTAGAAGAGAACCCATGAGACATAGGCAGGTCTGTTTCCCATGTCAAAATCTTCCTAATATGGATGTGTCATCTAGTTCTGATGACATTATGGTAGATCCTAATGACTTGAATGCACTGAGGTTGTAGTTGGCAGAGTAGGATGCCATACATTAAAGATTACAGGAGGAGAGAGAGGCTAAAAAGGTAAATGCTTTGATAAAGAGGCAGTCTCTTTTAAGAAAAATAAATGAAATGAAGGAGAGAAACAAAATGCTTGCTTCTACTCCTAAAATGTTGCAGCATGATGTTTTTGGTGATCTTGATGCCTTGAGGAGTGAGCAAGAGTGCTTGCTACAGGATCATGAATTTGAAAATGAGGGCCTTGTGGTTAGACAAGTGCAAAGCTATGTCCTTTTTCCTAAAGATAAGGATGGGCACATGATTACCAAACCTGCTATTATCATAAATGAGAAAGGAAAGTAGAAGATGGTGGGTGACCAAGAAGGAAAACCAGTGACAATACCAGGGATCCCACCACCTAATTCAAATAAGGACACTGAAATGGAGAGAAGGAGAAAATAAGATGAGGACCTTGCAAGAGAACTAGAGAGAGCTGAGGTTGACGCTGCCATTGTAGAAAAGAAAAGGAAGATCCAATTTTTGCGGGCTTCTTTTTCTAATGCTCTTGGCCCATCTGCTACTGAACTAGGTATGCCATCTATGACTACTGTTGTTCCACTTAGTAATGCTACTAGTTCTTTTCCTTCTTCATCTGCTAGGATAGGTGTAGATCCTAGGCAGCAGTCAAATGCATAGATAAATGTAGATGCTAATGTTGATCCTAGGGTTAACACTAGTTCAAGCTTTCAAAGAAGACCTATGCAATTAGAAGGATATAGGAAAATAAGTTTTGATAGAATTCTTGGCTATCCAAATGCTTTTCCAAATGATATTAGAGATAAGGTACCTAAGTTTGCTGGTAATAATGCTATTAGTTGTGAAGAGCATCTTAGGTTATTTGTTGATATGCTTAATGATTATGAGGTAGAGCATGAGGATGTTGTCATGAAATTGTTTGTTCAATCTCTAATGGAGGATGCTAGAGATTGGTTTAAGAGGCTTCCTGATAAGTGTATTGATACTTGGAACTCTTTTGAGAAATGTTTCAAAGATTAGTATGGTGATAGGCCTAATGCTAGCTTCATGTTGAATGAATTCAATACCATAAGGAAAAATTAGAATGAGTCTGCAGCTGAGTTCAACATGAGATTTCAGAAAGGTATGCACAAGTTGTTCCAAGTCATGCGGTTGGATGACAATGTCTGTCTGACTACATACTTCAATGCATTTGATGGGAAGATGGGATATTTATTGAGGGATAAAGAACCAAGAACTCTTAGGGATGCTTTTAGGATTGCTCTCAATATTGAGAACAACATGAAAATATCAGGAAAGTTGGGTGGAAAGAGAGATGACCCAAAGTTGTTTGGGGACAAGAAATATAAAAAAGAAAATGATAAGAGCGTTGGATCTAGGAGGCAAGAAGAAGATAAGTTGGATAAGGTGCTTAATGCATTGAAGGATTTAAAGGCACTTGCAAATAGGAACATCAGTGCTCCTACCAATGAGAGGCCTTGGTTCAACAACAATTTCAGTAAGTAGAATAGACTGTAGAATTACCCCTACAAGACCCAATGGAAGGATGGCAAGCCTATTGTCCCTGCTGCAAGAGGAAATAATGATAGAGGTTTCCCTGACTCTCTACATAAAGCTTCAATAAATGTCATGGAGAATGTACCTTGGTGTGTTGCATGCTAGTCCCCTCATTCTACAAAGCATTGTGTGGTTGCATAATCTATGGCTGCAAATCAAGATTGTGGTGATGAGGAGATAGAACAAGACGAAGAACAAGATGATGTTGAATGCAACATGGTTTCTTCATATCTAGGATATGAAGATGATTCTAATTTTGATGAAGAGGTAGATGTGAATGTGAAGAGACATTATCAGGCCCTTTTTCATCAAGAGGTTTTTTCTGATGGTGAATGCGTTGATCAGAAAACATGTAACATGAACTATTTTCCAAAGCCAGTAAATTTGAGAATACCTTCTACAGAAGAGATGGAGAGGATTACTAGAGAAATGATTGCCCAGGTGCAAACTAGAGGCATGGTGGCAAGGAACATAAATGAGAAGGCTACAGGAATGTTTATAAAGAGTACCAACTCTGAAGAACCTAATGAGAATAAATCAAAGGTTGATCACATGGTGAAATTAAAGAATGTAAAAGGTAAGAATTGTGAGCATAAAGGGAGTTGGAATTGAAATGATCTCTAGTGAGATTGAGAAACTAGTTAACACAATGGCTAAGATTCAAAAAATGAAGGTGGTCAATACACCTAATATGTCAGACAAGAAAAAAGATGTTAAGACAGTGCAGATTGAGATTCCTGCTTCTGCCCCTGTTGACATGTTATCTGTGTTGTCACAAATTACAGTTATGGTTCCATTGTCAGAATTGTTGAGGATCCCTAAACATAAAGATAAAGCTATTGCATGGGTTGGTAATACTCACAAAAATGATACTTCATGCAATGGATCTCAGGATAAAGCTTTGAAGGATGTTGCTGCTCAGGGAATTATGTCTCAAATTCCTCCAATATATTTGGATAGTTCTGTGAATGCCAGCCTTGAAAATATTGACCCATTATTCTTAAGTGTTCTTGTGAATGGGATGAAATTAAGAAATTGTATGATTGATAGTGGTGCCTCTAATACTATCATGCCTTTCAAAATTATGGAGAGGTTGGGCCTTAAAGTTGATATAGTGCAGGGTAGGTGTTGTGCAATGGATCAAAGGGAGGTACTAGTCATTGGGACTATCAATGCAATGCCATATAGGTTGGTAGCATATCTAGAGAAAGAGCTAACAATGAGTGTTTTGGTGGTGGATATCCCTCCTCATTATGGGATGTTGCTATCTAGAAGATGGAGTGCTACCATGGGTGGAAGTTTACAGTGTGATTTGTCCTATGCAACTTTCAAGAATGATGATCAGTTTGTTAAGATTGAACAAGAGCCAAGAGTATGCCACATGATTGAGAGAAACATAGATAATGAAACTACATGTTTTGTGGATACTGATGTAAATGCTTTTAGGGCAGAGATCCCTATATTTCAAAATGAGCTTGTTTTGTCACCTATTTCTACTGAGGTAGGTGCTGACTCTGTGAAGGGTGATTTGTGGGTCATGTACTTTGATGGTGCAAACTGCAAAGATGGTGCAGGAGTAGGTATTTTACTTATTTCTCCTGATGGAAACACCTACAAGTTCTCTTTCACATTGAATTTCTTTTGTACAAAAAATATAGCAGAATATGAGGCCTTGTTGTTAGGACTAAGGTTGGCACAAAAGCATGGTATAAAATGTATAAGTGTTATTGGTGATTCTGAGTTGGTGGTGTCCCAAGTCAGGTTAGTGTATGCTTCCAAGAATAGAAGGTTGAAACAATATAGGAATGTAGTGTGGGATTTGATTGAGCATTTTGATGCCTTTAATATTGAGTGAAGGGATAGGAGTAACAACAAGATGGATGACTTGTTGGCCAATATTGAAATCAATCCTAATGATGTTACATTCTCTGGTATTTCTAAAGTTGAAATTTAGGCTAGGCCTAGTATACTAGACAATATTGAGAATTGACAAGTTTTTGATGATGATAATGATATTTTGAAGTTTATGAATTGCAAGGATCAATATCATGGTCAGGAACTTGATTGTTTACCCTTGGTTGAGTCAATAGAAGGAAGGGAGGTTGTCTTAGGCAATGAGGTCATTCAGCTTAGAACTAACAAGGTACCCAAGGAGCTTGTTGTTTTGGAGACTATCTTTGACAACCAAGATAGAGTTCAAAAGAATATCAAAGGAAAAGATCATGCTGATCTTGAGGAGATAAATCTTGGATCACATGAGGCACCTAAGAAAGTATACATTGGTAGAGATATATCTCAAAAGGTGAGGAGACCTCTGGTTGAATTATTGAGGAAATTTAAGCATGTTTTTGATTGGTCGTATGATGACCTAAAGGTTTATAGAGAGGATTTATTTCAGCATGTTATTCCATTAAGAGAAGATGCTAAACCTTTCCAGCAAAAGCAAAGGCCTATTAATCCTACTTTGGCACCCAAGATGCAAGAAGAATTAATGAAGTTGAGAGATGCTGGCATTATCAAGCCTATAAGGCATTATTCTTGGGTGTCAAATCTTGTCCCTATAAGAAAAAAGAATGGTGACATCAGGCTTTGTGTTGACTTCAGAAATTTGAACATCAGCTCATTGAAAGATAATTATTATTTTCCCAATATGGAGGCTATGTTGCAAAGAGTAACCAGATCAAAATTGATGTCAATGATGGATGGTTTCTCTAGCTACAATCAGGTCATTGTTAAGGAATTAGAACAATTCAAGATAGCCTTTACAACACCTTGGGGAACATATGTCTATGTGAGAATGCCTTTTGGTCTCACAAATGCTGGTGCTACTTTTTAGAGGGCAATGGATGTTGCCTTTTCAGATTTCATTAATGATTTCCTTGTTGTGTATTAGGATGTTTTAACTACCTATTCCAAGAAGGAAGAGGACCATTGTGCTCATTTAGAAAAAACATTTACAAGGGCCTTGGAATTTGGCATTTCATTAAACCCAAGGAAATGTGCTTTTGGTGTCATAGAAGGTAAGTTGCTTGGCCACCTAGTTGGGAAGCAAGGAGTCAGAATTGACCTAGAGAGGGTAGCAGCAATTGATAAAATTCAGAGGCCAAAGAATGTTAAAGGGATTCAGTCCTTCTTTGGTCAGGTCAATTTTCTAAGGAGGTTTGTGACAAACTTTACAGAGGTTACTAGACCTATTTCTAAGATGTTGAAGAAGGAATCTGTACTCAATTGGGAGGGTGAGCCTGATGAGGCTTTCAAGAATATCAAGCAGGCTATCAAAGATGCACTAGTGCTAAAGGCACCTAATTATAGTGTCCCAATGCATATCTTTTCTTTTGCATCTTTTCATACTATTGTTGCAATTTTGTTACAAAAGAATAAGGATGGTTTTGAGCAGCTTATTGCATTTTTCAGTAAATCTTTGCAGGCTATAGAATTAAAGTATGACATAAATGAAAAATAGGCTTATGCACTTGTGAAGGAAATCAAGGCTTTTAGATGTTACTTGATGGGAGCAGTTGTGATTGCTTTTATGTCAAGTGCAGCTGTGAAGGACATTTTCTCACAGCAAGAGGTGTCTAGATGAAGATGCAGATGGATCAATAGGATCCAGGAATTCAATGTTGAGATCTAGATCACTAAATTGGTTAGAGGATAGGGATTGGCAAAGTTGATGGCTCAATCCAATCTAGATGCAAACCAGGTAAATCATTCTGAAATTGATTATACATGTGATATGGATGATTGTATTTGGTATCAGGATATTATTTACTATTTGAGAAACATGAGGTGTCCAGATAGTATGAGTGATAATCAAAAGAGGACATTGAAGTTATATGCCATCAAGTATATAATTGTGAAATGTAAGCTGTACAAAAAAAATCTGGATTGCATACTGTTGAAATGTGTAAATGAGGATCAAGCTAATGTATTATTGAAGGAAATGCATGAGGGAGTTTGTGGTGGACATTATATGGGTAAAACAACTGCTCATAAGATCTTGAGAGCAGGATTTTGGTGGCCCACAATCTTCAAAGATGCAGAATAGTTGGTAAGGAGATGTGATGCTTGTCAAAGGTTCTCTGGTAAGCTTAAGTTTTTAGGTAATGTACCATTAAAACCAATAGAAGTTTAGGCTCCTTTCCAGTAGTGGGGAATTGATTTCATAGGGGAGATACCAAAAAAGTCAAGTGGAGGACATTCATGGATCTTAGTTGCCACTGATTACTTTACAAAGTGGGTAGAAGTTGTACCTATAAGGAATGCAACTAGCAGGGTGGTAATTGACTTTCTAATGAATAATATTGTTACAAAGTTTGGGTGCCCTGAGAGGATAGTGAGTGACAATGCTATGTGCTTCAAGTTTGTTGAATATAAGGACTTTTGCAAAGGTTTGGGAATTTAGATTTCTAATTCCTCACCTTATCATTCGCAAGGAAATGGTCAGGCAGAATCTACTAATAAGAGTCTGATTAAAATCTTGAAGAGGATTCTGGAGAAGAATAAGAGGGCATGGAATTCAAAGCTACCATTAGGTTTATGGGCTGATAGGGTAACTGTGAAGAGGGTAATTGGTTGTGCACCATTTGACCTGGTGTATGGAATTAATGCTAGAATGCCTCAGAATAATTTGTTGGAGATGTACAAGTTTGTGCAGTTGTATGATGATAAAATTGATGATGAGATGCTGTTGAGAATTGAGGACCTCATTAGGTTGGATGAAACTAGAAGAGAATTAGTTGTAAGGAATGCCAAATTGCAGTTGAAGGTTAAGAATATATATGATAAAAAGACTGTTGATAGAAAGTTTGAACTTGGTGATTTGGTGTTAGTTTGGAATGCTAGATTGGACGATAAGGGGAAACATGGTAAATTTGATCCCATCTGGTGAGGGCCATATCTGATTCATGAGAAATGGGGCCAAGATTCTTACATCATCAAGGATTTTAATGGTGATATTCAAGAGTTGCCAGTTCATGGACAATTCTTGAAGCAGTACTTCATTTGAAGTACTCTATTTTCCATGAACAATAGTTAGGGTTGTACATCTTGTAAATCTCTATATATAAGTTGCTTTTCCCTACCCTGTTTTTCCCTGGTCTATCAATTTTTGGTCCTGTTGCTTGGTCTTGTCCTGCTTGCTCCTTGCTCTCTACAATTTTGTCCTGTGGGATGGTCTGCTTTAACCAGTGATTCTAGGTCCTTGCTATGCCTGCAAGAGGAATACATCCCCAGATAGAGCCACTATTAGGCCATTTTTCCAGTCATTGCAAAATCCCAGGAAAATGTCCTTTTACCCTGCAGTCTTTGTTTTGTTGTCTCTACCCGGCTTACAGTCTCACTTTTTTCTTGCAAAGGTAATCCACTTGGTTTTATGGTGAGCACTCTTACCTTGTGCTCTTTATGTGTC
Organism: Chamaecyparis obtusa; assembly: GCA_027943335.1. NCBI lineage: Eukaryota > Viridiplantae > Streptophyta > Pinopsida > Cupressales > Cupressaceae > Chamaecyparis > Chamaecyparis obtusa. The sequence continues at coordinate 22,653 of BSBK01005000.1, forward strand.
ACCTTGCTTCAGCCCATGTCACGTCTGCTAAATTACCAAACCCAAAAGTTTTTCAAATTCTAAGGTCCGCGAGAAGCATTTTTAAAGTTCTACCACAGTGTTGAAAACCCACAGTGTTTTAAAAAATCCATGATATTTTTGACCTTTGTGTTTTTTTCAACCTTGTGCTTCCTATTTTGTGCGCTTATCCTTTGGCATTGAAAACTCTCTATATTTTCAGTCTTTCTCTGTGTCAAAAATGTTGTGTGTTTTTTACCTTGGTCTTAACTGTGCAGGTGCGATGGATGGTGGGACATGAATTTTCAAAGGCTCAGTGGGCCCTGATGATGTCAGAAGATGAATGGTGGGTGTAAGTTCACAAGATAATTGTTAGACCTTTGCGATCTTATGCCGGTCATTGATGTTACTTTTCTCAGGTGAGAGTTCTTCGGTGGGTCCTATTTGCCAAGTTGTTTCTTATGTGCCATGCTGTTCTGTGTTGGTAGGTTTTCATTCATCTGCATGATGCTGAGTGGGCTGGGTGTCAGAGGGGTGACAGATGGCATATTTTTATTGGCTATCGCATGGCCACATGTCAGACTTTTCTAACATGTGATCATGCGATTGCTTGTCATTTGTCCATGTGGGTCTTGGCTCTTGGCTATTGGTGGTTGCAGTTTGGTGGTCATGCGAGGTGGTGATGTGGTGGCTTTTGGTTGGCTTTCACATGATCGCATAGCCCATTCTTTGGCTATGCGATCATGTAATCGGTCGATGTGTGTCCTTATTCCTGCTGGCAGAGGTGCTAGTGTGGCATTTACAGGGGTGATGTCGAAGATCCTGTGGTTGGCGCATGATCTCATGGGAGGTTTCAAGCCCATGTGATCATGCACACACCATTGATTTTTAGGCTTGTTTGCAGATGGGTCAACGGTCCCTGGGACATCTTTTGGGTGAGGTGGTGGTGTTCTATTGGCTGATGGGTAGTGGTGTTATCTTCATGCGGTAGTGGTTCCAAAGGTGGACATGTGGTAGCCTATGATTGGCTGTCGCATGGTCGCATAAGCTAGTTTTTTGCTATGCGATCATGCGACTGCTTGTGATGTATCCCTGGGGCCCATCGGTAGAGTGGTGCTAGTTGTAGTTTGGTGGCATGACACATGGTGGTTTGCTGGCAGTTAGTCACATGTTCGCATAGTCTTTTTCAAGGCTATGCAATCATGTGATTGATATTTTCTATTGACGGTTGCAGTCACGACAAGGTTGCAGTCTGTGGGTGGTTGCATGTTCCCATAGCCCGTCTTTGGCATATGCGATCATGTGATAGGGCACCACATGTCCCTGGGGCCCATCTGTATTTTCTTGTCATCCTGTTGGTGGTTGTGTCATGGTGATCTCCGGTTGGTCTGTGTTGGTGGGTTGTTAGGGTTTGAATGCGGGCCGAGGTGGGGCTATCTCGGTGGTGATTTTAATGGTCGGTAGGTTACATGTTTGCGGCTTGTCACATGTTCGTGTGAGCCAATTTTCTAGCTTGTGAACATGCGACAAACCCTGTTGTGGCAAGTGGTAGTGTCGGCAGTTAAGAGAAGGCTGTGGGAAGTGGCATGTCGCATGTTTGCTTAGCCCATTTCCAGGCTATGCGATCATGCGACAACTGTTTGGCCTCACTATTGTGGAGTTAGCTTGAGGTGCTTGGGTGGTTATAAACATGAAGCCCATGATTGCATGGTGACCATTTGAATTCTCAGGGAGCTTCCAGTGCCAAAAAGTACTAAAATTTATGGAATTCATTGTAGAATGACCCTATTCGGTGAGAAATGACTGGTTTTCCATTTGTGGTGTTGTCTAGGGTGTGGTTGGATTATTTTCAAATCTTGTATCATGGTCATTGTGTGCTCAAGGCATGTTGGAGGGTGTCCTTTTGAGCTCAATTTTGTGATCCTTTGTACTTGTAGAGAAGATTTTCATGATTGGGGATCAGTTCTGGTTTCCTCTTTCCTGATTTTAATGTGTTTCCCACCCCTGTAATAACTTTTAGACTATTTCCAGTAGGTTGGGTGGTTGAGACCTTAGCCCTGGCTGTCTGAAGCTTGTTGCATCTGATCTTGAGGATCCCAAGGTAGCTAGTGGTATAAGTTGCAGATTTTTGGTTTTTGTAGGGGTTCCAAAAATTTTGTTGCTTTTGGTCCCTAGTTTTTTACTATAATATACTGATAGAGGTCTGATTTGGTGCCCTTTTCTCATCTTGGTGTCATGCCAATTGTATGTTGATCCTGATTGTGTTAAGGAAAACATTCTTGAATCGCAATCTTGTATCTTGTGTATGTCTTCTTGCTTGTCTCTGAGCTCATATACGTTAATGTCACAAAGTTTGTTAATGTATAGTAAACAAAGAGTATTTTGAATTCATCTTTGAGTTTCTAACAAAGTTAGGATTAAAGCCTTCTAGGTGAATTCAGTGAGTTTGTAGCTAGGTATAGAATTTGATGTCCTTGTGCTTGACAGAAAGGGGTAATAGGCAAAGCACTTACCCTGGGTTCCATTGTGTTTGACTTAAGGTATTTAGTAGAGGTATACAGTTGGGTGACTCTTAGCCCTGGAGTAAGGCACTGGTCTTTTCTTTTGAAGTTTCATGGTTAACAACCACACAAACTTAAACATTCATTTGATAAACCTTTTATAGACTTGTGTTGAGCATTGTATACATCATTTAGAGACTCCTTTGAAGAAGTGAGTCAAGGGTACACCCGCTTGAGCACTGAAGCTCAAAGTGTAGAAGGATCTTTTGATCCTTGTCAGTTGGCCCTCTTCCTTGTGGACTTTAGAGTGGTGATAGAGTCAGAGTTTCATTTACATTATACATCAAAGTGTAAATCTGCAAGTTGAAGATCAAAGGGAATAATCCACAACCAACATAATTGAGGTAGGGTTTGAGAAAACTTTCTTATAGATTTATCTGTTAAATTTTTAGTGTTTTATTATGTTTTGATAGATTTATTGTTTTAGATCTATATTCACCTTTATCTATGTTTTTGGTTTTAGAAAACCCTTAGAATTATGGTTTTTAGTTTATTTTCAAACTTGGCATAGTAGGGTTATGATGCTAAATTTTTGTGCAAAAATTCATTATAAAACCCTTAGAAAATAGAAAATTAATTTGGCTATAGTGTAGACTATTGAGTTGCTGTATTAAATTAATGGGTTTGTTTCAAAATCCCAATTTGGCTTAAAAAAATTGTTCTAGAAAAAAAATGAATTCTCTGGTTAAAAGGACAAAAAAAAATTATTTCCAGTAAAAGACAAAAGAAAAGAAATACACTCCTATAAAAGAAAAGCCAAGTATTTGTCTATAAAAGTCAAAAGGATTGTCTATTTCCATTTTTGGAAAAAAAATGCTTTTGGATGATTCTTTCCATTTTTGGAAATGTTCTTGTATTAGGAAATAATCCCTGTAAAAAAAATAATAATAAAATGCATTAGCTTAATTCAAAAAAAATATACATATGATAAAGTAAAAGAAAAACATTGTATGTAATAAACGAAATGTTTATTTTGAAAAAATAAACCTTTTGTTAAATTTGCATTGGAATGTGTTTCTTTTAAAACAAATTAAATAAAAAAAACTCTAGAATCTCAAGATGCCAAAATATTCCAAGAACTCTCTCCACAAATCTCCAACAACTTGATTAACTCCAAAATGAATGCATCTCCCCCTATGAGGGATTCAACTCCACCTTATAAGAAAACCCTAGATGAATCATTAGAGATCTCCTATTCAAACTCCAACTCTCAAGTTAAAAGAAATTCCTAATTAACAATTAAAAATATCTTTTATTATGCACAACACAACTTAAACTCCTAAAGAAAAGTTGTCACCTTTTGAAAACAATTACACTCAACTTAATAAAAGCACATGTAAATATTATTATAAATTCACATTAAATAATTTAATACTCTAAGCATAATTAAAACATGCAATAAAATACTTAATAATTTAATGGAACATTATCGATCCTAATTTCACACAAATAATTAATTAAATCTAAATATACAAATATTTGATTTTTTAATTAATTAATAACCAAACATAAGCATAGGAATTAAATTTAATATTATTTTTCAACTATAATATAAAATACTTCAACTATAGAAAAATCACTCACTCAAAAGACAATAAATTGAGTTCAACACATAGAACAAACAAGCTCAAGGAGGGGATCCACGAACTATGTCAACCTGAGAAATTTGGGTAAGTTAGTCACTAGATACTTATCCAATACCTAGGATAAATAGGCTTAGGTGAGTGTTTTGGGTCTGTCTGTTACCTCCCCTCTTTACCATTGAGACGAGTATTTATGGACATGCTCACTCCTGCCAATTCAGAGAAGATGATGTCTTGTACCTACAAAGATGTCATCACAAAACAAAGCATGTACATCCAATATATAACAAACAATGATAGGGTACGATCGGTCATGTGGATCTCGACAAGGCAAGTAACTACACCTCCACCCTCTACATACAAACACATAAAATAGATACATACAAATAAACACCATACACATGTAAGTATGGGGTAAGTACATCATAATCCAACTAAAAACATAAAGCATCGCATCATAATAATATCATCAACTAAATATGAAAAAATAACATAATCATAATCCAAATCATCAACATCCACTGAAATAATAATATATGCACACATGAAATGTGGCCTAAAAGAGTATGGGACTGAAAAACTAAAAGGAAACTATGGAGGTACTACAGTCAGAGTTTTTCAAAGGTTTGTATCTATTCCTTCATGTGGGCTAGAAAATTGGATTGACTTTTTCTTATCAAAGTTATGACAATACAAACCATTTCGTGACACAGAAAGGGATATTGGTTAGGTTAATGATTCTATAATAGAAAAGTGGGAGTTATTCAATTATAATGATTGGCATTTGCAATGAACAGTAACTACAAAAGATGTTGAAAATAATAATGATGAAGAAATTGAAGAAGATGAAGCTATTCGAGGAAATACCATAGAGAACGAATGGGAAATTATATATATACTTCATAATGATCAAAATATGCAAGTTTCAAATATTGATATGTTGGGAAGAAGAGACATCAAGATAGAAATATAAATTGGTCAAATGAATATCAATATAAAGAGTATATAATGGGAGCAATCAATTTCATAGAAGCATGAAGGATCATGTATGTGTCATATATGATGATATTACACAATTCATCAACTACACAATCCTTAGTAATAAAAAATAAAAGGACATTGATGTAATTATGACACACCACCATAGAGATCAAAGTACATGGCCTTTGTTCATGATAATTCAAAGAAGAATAGGAACAAGAAACTCATATATGTTTGGAGCCATTATTCAATCTCTTCAAAATATAGAAATGCTAGGTCATTTTCCCCTTCTTTTACTTAGACCAACAGAAGTTGCAACCTTCAATATAGGAGCTTTAGTAGTTCATTCAAAACTAAGAATCCCAATTAGAGACTTTTCTCAGCTAGAACAAACAAGACATACAATTTTTCAAGAAGAGATGAAACACATCAAATACATTTTGATTGATAAAATGAGCTTCATTAGCCAAAACATGCTAGAAAACATAGATTCTTGACTAAAGAAAGCATTTCGACAAAGTGCAGACATAAACTTTATGGCCATATTTTCATTTTCATTTTTTTTCAAGGGTCATGATTTTATGTCATTTTAATAAAATACATTGAAGTAATATTAGTATAGAATTTCAAAATATTTTTTGTTGATTATCTATCAGGTATATATATGATTTTGGTTGGAGACATGGGTCAATTTCCCTAGTTAATGATAGACCATCTTACGATAGAAACAAATTAGAAAATTTATTATGGGAGGAGTTCAAAATTGTGGTTACTTTAGATAAAATATTTAGAAAATATTGAGAAAACATCCAACAAAAAAGAATTCATCAACTTTTGAAAAATCTTGGAGAAGAAAACCCACAAATTGACAATTGGAAATTTCTTATGATGAAAACTCCTATCAATTTAAATGTTACAACAAATGAACAATTTGACAATTGTGTTCATTTGATCTCCATAAAGCACAATGCTTATAATCATAACAAGAGAATTTTATATTCATTAAAGCATCCCATTGCACATAGCATTGCAAAAAAAGTAGGAAGTGTCAATATAATAGAGTATTGTTCAAATGATGAGTTTGATATAGAGTTCTTGATCAGTAATAATTCAAGTGTGATGTTGATGTCAAATGGTTGGGCACAAGAAGGTCTATTAAATGGAGTGTTGCGGTATATTTGAAATATTGTCTACAAACCATGAAGTGCACCACCTAAGCCAAAACATATGTCATAGTTGAATTTGAAAATTACTACGGAATACCATTTGAATATCATCATCAAATATAGTTCCAATAATATATATGTAATCTATTTTATTTCCCTAAAACTTTTAATTCTCTTAAAATGATGAGCTCTAGAATAGGGAACATATAGATCAAATGATACAAGAATTTTCTTCGTAATTGCAACTGCTTGGGTAAACTTAAAGTCAAAGAAATTTAAGTGTAGAGAAAGAATGCAAAATGTTTGATAAAATATTGCAATGAATAAGAATGGTTTGAGAAATGATGGGAACTATTAAAAATGAAAACTAGTGTAAGGAACTATGACTGTTTGGTCACAAAAAAAAGCAAATTGAGCCATTAAATTAATTAAACTAAACTTAGAGTGAGTATTCAGATATTTTTTAGAAGTCTATTTGCATTTATGAAATGTCTTAATGAAATTAATTATCATTAAATCACCAATGGTAGGATGAGAATCCATGATGCAACATCAAAATCTTAAAAAAATGAAATTATTCTCATGGAATATGAGGGAGTTGGATAATCCTAAAAAATAATATGCACTAATGAATTTGATCTTTGAAAGGAAGATTGAGATTCTCTTACAACAAGAAGTGAAGATGACCATGGACACTTTTACCACTATTGTAGATAAAATTTGGTTAGGATCCTCCTACTTCATTAGCAATGCAAATGGTACTTCTAGGGGGGGTGTGGAGGGAAAATGATTCTTATTTCATATTTGTTGAAATACTTAATTATTACTTTTAACTTGGTGAACTACTCTTGGCACCTAATGAATGTGTATTCTCCTAAAACTTGTTCATGGCATAAGGAGGTCATGGAGGAGATCACTACTATGATTCTTGATGATAAAGATTATTTCTATCTAGTTGCATGAGGTTATAACTTACCATGTTTCCCTCTAATAAATTGTGAGGAGTGATGGACTACTTTGATACCATAACTTACCTGAAAGACTTCATCAGTAGAGTTATCCTTTTTGACATGGAGTTGATAGGTTATCCTTTCACTTGTTCTAACCATAGAAATGAGAATAATCTTATGTAGGTCAAACTTGATAGATTTCTTATTTTTGTCAAATGAAACATTAGTTATCATGTCATGCTCAAGGCCCTCTCGAGAATGTTGTTAGACCAAAATATTGTGCTTCTCCAATGGATTAATAAATATTTTAGCGTACCTCTTCATTTTTTTCTATGAGATTATGTCAACCTTACATGCAAATTTTAGGAATTGTATACAAAGTTGGTGGAGTACTCACATACAGGGTTCAACCATGTATCAAGTAGCTAAGAAATAAGAAATAATTAGAAAATATGTGAAAAGATTGAATAAATTTAATTTTTGAGATATGTTTGTTTAAGAGAAATAAATCAATTCTAAACTAATGGTAGATAATATCCGTTGGATAAGGGTGATTATTTATAAGCAATGCACAAAGAAGAAGATATTTTGAAATAAAGGTGGAAGGATAATTTAAAGAGGGAAGAGATCTATTTGAAGAAAATATATAGGGTTTAATGGATAAAAATGAGGGACATGAACACTTTTTTTTTCATAGGTTTGCAAGTAAATATAGGAAAATAAAAGATATTTAAGAGAAAAGATTATAAAGGACTCATAGTTGAGAGAGATGGATATTGAATACTTTAACAATGCATATAGAGAAGATAGTGGAGGAGGGAATCATACACTAGAGGAACAAATTTTGTTGTGTCCTCTCGCAGCTTTCAATTCTCTTCACAATGCCTAGATCCTTCCTCCAATTATAGAAGAGGAAGTGAAGACTCTTGTCTTCACAATCTTATAAGGGGGTATATGCACACATATAGGGGACCAAAAAGGTTCCATATTCCTTTTTGGCCCCCCAATGACCATAGTGTGTATGTACTAAAGCATGTGCATGCCATGGCTTGGGCAATTCAAAACATAGTGCACACGCACTATGGTTTGAATTTAAAACATAGCGAGTGGGCACTATAGTGCGTACACTCTATGTAAATGCTATAATAGTTAAGTGTTCCCTTCAAAGGCTCATTTTTCTCCCATAAACCTACCTTTGCAGACAAGGAGAGCTTCCCATAGTGCGTACACAAATAATTATTGTTGTTTGATTCATCAAATTAGATAAAGAATGCCTCTATGACATCGTCAAGTTCAAGCTGGAAGAAGAGGTAACTATTTTTACAGCTTGTGCATCTTATTTTTATTGAAATTTCAGTTTTAAAGAAATTTTTTTGTTAAAATTTCTTTCTTAGATTTTTTTTTTGGCAAAATTTAATATTTTATTTATATTATTCTGGTTCAAAAGGGCTCCCAGAGAAATAACCAATAAAGAAAACTTTGTTCGTTACCCATAACTTTACAAAAAGATCCTGGATGCTTAGATGTGATCATGACAATGTTTAAAACCCAACCCTTGATGGTCAAGCATGACCGATTACAAAAAGAGGGCCTACTCAGATTTAAAATAGTGTAGGAGCCCAAATACAAAAAAGTTTTTTGAACAAACTAGATACAATATAATTAGCCCCATCCCATCCTAGACTAAGATAATTACATTATATGCTTACACATGCATGTTACAATATAGACATAAAAAGAAGATGCTATCAATCCAGCAAGTGTCCTTTGATGAAGAAGATCCTATGAAAAAATGCCATGAATATCTCCAGTAGATAGTCAACCTCACTCATGAGAATCCCTGCAAAAAATAAGGTCACATAAACCAAAATCAAAGTGCTCATACTTCTATTGATGAGAACCAAAGCCCAAGGGAGGGGACAAGAACAAGGAGTTCCATAGTTGATCAACCTAAGAAGCCAATAGGTCACATTCATCATGCAGAGAAGGCACATGGAAGTTAGATGATGACTGAACAGGTGAAGATGATGAACCCACTGATGGTGCTGAAACAAAGAGTGGAGTTGTTCCTTGAGAAGAAGCATGACCCAAATTAGGATTTAAAAATTGATTTTTTTTAAATTTCCAAGAAGAAATGATCTCCCTAAAGAAAACCCTTATCCAAACCATCCATCTTCTCCTCATGAACAAATGAATGAATAAAATAACCAAGAAAATGAACCTTAACCACCTCCACCAATTGAGAAACCTCCTTCTGGAGCACATGAAAATTTGATAAACCAAACTGAAAGAGGGAAAATAGAATTACAATATTTAATTAGGAGGTTCAAAGATTCTATGCACTACAAATCATCGATCTTGACTCACATAGGCTCAGTTAGTGGGTGTCTTAATTTATGGCATGATAAAGGAAAAGAACAAAAACAATATTATACAAAAAAATTATCATATGAGGACATAAAAAAGAAAAAATTCACAAAAGATGACATTTACAAACTCTTTAAAAACCTAGGGGACACTGATACTCTTAGAACTACTGCAAAGATGTTCCCAATTCATTGGTGCTTGAATGAAGACATAAAAAATAACTTTTGGGAGAGATCATAGATGGTCTTTGATTTCCCTCCCTATAACAATCATTAGGTTTGTATATAATTCTTGAGGAAGCTATATTGTGAGTTATTGCTCAAAGAGGTGCCAAATTATTTTGACTTTCTAGATTCTCAGGGTAGAGGAGGGGGGTCATCATTTGATAGAGCGGGGGAAAATCATGACCCTAATGCACCTAGGGTTCATACTAGAAAGCCACATGAGGATCATGTTATTATTCCTTCTATTGTGAATGAACATGTAGAGGTGGACACACTAGGGATGAATAGTGCTTTGACAAAGACTCTCATTCAGTGTGCCACTCCTATAGTTGAGGGTCACCATGGCTAGTCTTTGAGGGAGAGTGTTTTTTGTTCATGTGGATCCTTCTACACATTTGGTACTACCGAGAGAGAGAGGAAGAGGATCATGGAATGATGCGTGATGATTTTCTAAATATGAAATTTGGCATTGACACACAGGTAAATATTTACAAGCTCATTAAATTTATTTGATCATATTTCATTTATAAAAGAATAACTAATTAATTTAGTATCTATTGATTATGATCAAAATTCAAGGCAAGAGTGTCGTTGGTAGTGGCAATGATCCTCCAATTCCTTTCTACACTACATCATCAACTCCACAAATATGTATTGAATAGAGAATTTAATTAATATATTTGATTATTATGTAATTATATGAATGATTGTATCATAGCTTATTGTACATGTGCATTAGTTAAGTCGTGGACCATTGACATTCACAATAGACAATGAAGGGCATCATGCCACTTTCCTTGAGGTATCTTTATTTGCATGTTAGTTTGATTTACTTTATTATATTTAATTAATAAATGAATTAATAACTAAATTACTAGACAAATTATGATCAAAATCCAGAGGCAAAGTGGTCATTGTGGTGATCACGTTCCTTCACCTGGCTTTGTGATGTCATCATTGAGTCCACATGTATATATGTAATAATGCATTACAATTAACATGTCAGTAGTGCATTCTTATATGAATGGTCTTCTTATAAATTTCCATGTACATGTGCACTAGTTTAATGTTTGAGCTTTGACATCGACACCGCACACTAGAGGATGTGGTGGAACCTTCATAGAGGTACCATTTATTCATTAGTAGGGTTGTAAAAAATATATGTAATCTTGATAACTACATAATACTTTTATTGTTTCATTTTCAGTTATTGACATCAGAGACTCCTTCTATTTGTGATACTTTGGATCATGAAGTGGCTGTAGAAATAGCTAGTTCTAAAGCATTGACCGAGGTGTGAAAAAGATCATCTAATTTTAATTGTTATTTTGATAGTTTTTGTTGAATTTTTTAATGAAATTTATTTATGTATTTTAATTATTATTTTGATCATTTTTGTATGGACTTATTACTCCAGATCATTAGAATTTGCCTTTGGTGGATGTACATAGTGACTATTTGCTAGTGGTAAGAGAATATTCTATTTTATGTCATTGTATAATTCAATTTTGATGTATATTAGTTATTGATTCTTATGCTTTTTTTTACCATCTTGAGTTGCAGCAGATTCTAGACAGGAGGACTAGTGAGTGCACTCAGATGAATATAGTATACATTGCATCTCCATCGATACGATGATCCAAGATAGGTCAGGATTTGTTTTCTTCCCCTAATGGGAAAGGACTATATTATGGATATATATTGTATTCCTATATGACATTAGTGGACATATTTTTTATATATTGTATAAGTGACACATTGTACATCCATTTGGCTTTAAGGAAGCCAATTTAACTGTATTGGATATGTTCAATGTATGAAATTATTGGACATATATATTTGGCTTCATGCTCTTTGAATATATATAGATTATGTTTTATCTATGCAATTCATGTGTCAGGTGTATTGATGTATACTAATTTATGTTTATGTGGATGTCTTATGCTTTTTAAATTTCCCATGTCTTATAGTTATGATTCTATTTTTATCGATGTATATTGTTACTGTATGATTTATACTTTATTAGAATATGTATGTTTCATTTGGATGTAGAGGCTAGTGGTGGATTTTTAATCTGCATAGGAGAATATCAGATTTATCCTTTGTCTTGTAACAACACTCTAATCTTTCCTTGAACCAAGGATTAACTCCAAGACCCAAACCACATACTAGACCCATCTAAGGTCAAAATAAACATCTTGCAACCCACTAGACTCCACAACTTTAGATTCTCTCCCACATCTTCATACCCAATCGCTCAACCATACTTCATGTCCCATGATTATTCTTAAACTAACCATTTAATCACGCTTGACTCTCTTGATAGGTGTTCCAATACCTTAAAATATTCCAAACATAATCCAAACATCTTATCTCCCAAATTCAAACTCATAATCTTTAATCGTTATATTCCCATAACCAAACTTTTCTCTTTAGGCATGTCCTACTAACCTTATCTAGCGAGAAATTTTCATATTTCTCCAAAATATTTCAAATGAATCCCACAAAATATCAAGGATCCAAATACCCTTTTAAAATTTATTAAACATATGTTGAAACCAAGCCCACTTGTTTCAGAACTTCTCCTCCAAAACCCCCTGCTCCATTTTCATGTCTAGGCCTAATAGCCCCATTTTACAAAGAAACCCTATCATGGTTGTTACTCCTAACCTTTCCAATTAATAAAGTCTCTTTAAATGTTGTAAAAATAAGGATTTTGACATCCTTTAGGCCATGGACCCTCTGTACATACCCCAAATCACAAACCCTCACTAAATCAAGCCTATAACTAGGGCTTTCTCACAAATACTTAAAACTCAATTCTGGGATCCACTCTTTGATTATACACCATGTCCTCAATATTTCATAACATGTTTCAAATGAAAAATGCCCTCTCATTCAACCCAAACTCATCCTACACCCATGGCCCTTACTTCATGCACCTTTCACCCTGTCAACTTGCACAATTTGGTAATAACCCTACATATTTATTAAAATCCTAAATAATAAGGGAAATTTACATAATATACAAGTTTTGGATCCTTTCTACAGCCACAGTAACCACAATAACCATAGAAAGTGGATGGATCCAACTAATTCATCCTTCGTTCAATGCACAAACCCACGGAGCTGCTACAAGACAATCACATAGAATGCACTCAAAAGGATTAGTAACTAAATCTAAAGTGATTCTAAATTTTTTTTTATCACTTTTCCATAGTGTTTCTAGAAATTAGAATGAAAGAACATGAAAACAAAATTCAAGAAATAGAACAAATTTAATCTTTATTGCTTAAAAATTGGAATACTCCATACAATCATGGTCTTAGACCATACCACCACACATCATACATTTTCTTCATCATTTACATGGTTTAAATAACTTTCTTCTACCTTATCAAACTGATCTAAGTCAGTTAGATTCTTAACAAAATAGCTAACCACAATTTTTGGAGTTTCCCTCCAATTTCCATATAACCGTTGGAATTCAAATTTTCAAAATTGTAAACTTATTTAAATAAACTTCTAATGAATCCTAACTCTATATTTTGTCCCTTTAGGACCCCAATAATATACAAAATCCCCTAAATTCATCTATAGACCTAATCTCACCCCTCTAGGCTTATTACATCAAAATTTACAACATTAGAATTTTTTAAATTTTTTGTCTATTTTGCAACTTTGCATATTTTGCATCATCCTATCACCTCTAAATGGCTCTAAGGCCATGTTACATAAAATAAATGACCTTGAAGGCCTTAGAAACATAATCATGTATCACCTAAAGATTCGATGATACCTCAGACAAGCTTTGAGATATGACCCCATAAGATCATTGATTTCATGGTAAGTGCACCTTGAGGGACACTTCAGTTCAAAGTGGTTGACAACTTTTGAGTGAATTTGTGTGTAAAGTGAGGTTTCCACTAGCATTTACTTGGATAATTGGATTTATTGGCATAGACGATTCGATGTGATGACTGATGTTTTGAAAGATACACAATGTTGCTCATTTCAATTAGGGAACATTGCGAGTTTTAACATCAACCGAGATTGTGTTTCCAAATTTAAATGAATCTGAATCTCCAAAACTAGAAATAGGTTAATGTAGGCGTCTGCAACATAATCTTGTAGCACTTGATGGTTCAATGGTACCTCACATGAGCCCTGAGATATGATCTCATAAAGATTGTCAATTTCATGTTGAGTCCACCTTGAGAGACACTTTGGTCTGGACTGGTTGGTAGCATTCAATTGAGTATATGTGTGAAATGAGGTTGCCACTAGAATTTACCTGACCAATTGGAGTTTTTTACGCAAATGGTTTGATGCTACGATAGATGATTTGAAAGATACACAATGTTGCTCATTTCAACTAAGGAACAGTGGAAGTTTTGACATCAACCGAGATTGTATTGCAAAATTGAAATGAATTTGAATCTGAAAAAAATGAGATAGGTTATTGTATACCTTGCTAACATAATCCTATAGAACCTAATTTTTTGATGATACCTCGTATGAGCTCTGAGATATGACCCAGTAAAGATCATCAATTTCATGTTGAGTGGACCTTGAGGGACACTTTAGTCTGTAGTGGTCTACAACATTTGAGTGAGTTCATGTGAAAAGAAAGGTTTCCACTACCATTTACCCATCCAATTAGAGTTTTGGCACAAATGGTTCAATGCGATGATAGATAGTTTGAAAGATACACAATGTTTCTCATTTCAACTAAGGAACACTATGATTTTTTACATCAACTGGGATTGTGTTGCCAAATTTAAATGAATTTGAATCTTTGAAAACCCAAATAGGTTATTATAGGCCTCAAAAATATGATATTGTAGCACCTAATGGTTTTATGATACCTCACAGAAGCTTTGAAATATGACCCCGAAAACATTTCCATTTTTATGTTGAGTGCACCTTGAGAGACAATTCGGTCCGGCGTGGTCGATAATATTTGAGAAAGTCTGTGTACAAAATGAGGTTGCCACTAGAATTTACCCAGCCAATTAGAGTTGTTGGTGCACACAGTTTGATGCTATGAGCACCTTGAGGAACACTTTGTTATCTAGAGTAATCATCTTCTCCCTAAAACAAATTACAATACCCTCCTTTTGATCACCACAAGGTAGTGGACTTACATTTTACCTATTTCCATCTTTGTGCACTATACATTTATTTGTGAAACCATCATGAATAGTCCTCCTAAGGTTCTTCCATGCCCTTCCAAGTATTATGTGCCTGAATGAGAAACATTTTTACAAATCAGCTTATTAGAAACACTGAGAAGAAAGAAATAAGAAAATAAAACCTCAGCTATTGCCCCCAAAAATAGAAGAGAAATATTGTCATTAAATCTTACAAACTTATCATTATACATATGGGGTAATGCATGAGTAATTTACAGTCCACCCAATTTATAGTGCTATATAAATATATAGGTTATCTGTACATGTATTCAAATAGATTTAAAATTACAATATTTTGTATCTCCATTTAGTCCAATGAACCAATTGGATCTTCCCTACCCTTTATTGCCTCATGGTCTGACTCACGAACCTTCCAAAGTGTTTCATTATGTATTCTTCCCCCATATCTAATAAAGTGGACATTTGATCCAATGATGAGGTTTAAGTAATGAAGAATATTTATGTATGTCTCCTAATCCTTTCTTAATGAAAACCTAGGGTTCTCCATACCATACTGCATAAGCCATGTGCTAGTTACAACCACTTCTCCTATACGGTATTCTAATTCTTCACCATTGATAACCGAGTGATCCAATTTGGTTTTTCCCTCAACACAATGACACAAATAATAATCTATCCCTTCTACATTGTCTTCATGTGCAATAATAAAAAAAACATGGTCTGTAATGATATAAACATAATGAGGAGATTAATTTACTAAATATTTATGATAAAGTACTAAATTTGAGATTATTTGTATGTGAAAAATTTACCTAGTTTTACTAGATTAGATAAGTGATGAAAGTCAATGGATGATTCCATTTCTATCAATTGTGGTGATTCATGGGGATGATAGGAGTCAAGTGGGATCAAAATATGTGTATACTATTGATCAACCCATTCCTTCAACTCGCACCCATCCCAATCTTCATCTGCACATGGTGAACAAAAGCACGCCATATGTTGAGTGTGGATACTAAATGGACCTGCATCACAAATTTAAAAGAGTGTAGCTCACTCGACCTATCAGTGTACAACAATCCTTATATGGTGCAATGTTAGTTTCATCCATTAACCAAAAAAATCTATGAACCATAGACTTAGCTTCATTACCTTGACCCATTGTAGCATTACACCACTAGACAATAAATCTTGTATCTAAAAATGTTTCTTTCTCTTTTTACTTTCATTCTTCACATGCTAAGGTTCTTTTAATACATGCAACTACAGCATTGTGCTCTCCCTTTCCATGGACGGCCTCTGTGAAATTCCACATACATTAAATTCCAGTGATCTTATGCATCCTGAACAACCAATAAAACATCTGAGAATTCTTGAATTGTGGTGCACAATTATCTAACGATATGATGTGTTGATAATATGATATGCCCCTATTAGCCAAATCACCATAAAATAGTTGAAAGAAACTATGTACAAACTCTTTATAATGTGAGTGATCATCATTGATGTAAAAATGATACTCCATCAATATCTTCATGTTCTCCTCTATACTGTCAGGTGAATACATGAATGTTATATGAATAAATATAGCAACCTATTGAGAGTTATAATACTTTGCTTGCACATCATTCTGTGGTTGTAGTGTGTAGTTCTTTGAAAATTCCACAACTGAAACAATGATATGAAGTTGGAATGTGTCCTTTCACAACTTTAATTTCATATCCAACCATCATGCTCTATGTGTATGCCTTACATGCTCATAAATAATTTTTTGACAAAAAATGTCCATTAACTGATACACTAGAATATTTTCAATTACTAAATCATAACTTTTAGCCTCTTTTGCATCCTTTAGTTTGTATGTCATGGTCTTATATTTTCCAAATTCAATTATTTCATTATTGATCACATGTGTACTCTCCATATGTTGAGAAATAGGAAAATGTCACGAACCTCTGCAATCTATGCATGTACTATTCAAGCATGAGAGTTTGTAAAATTGTTGACCATACACTCTTTCAGTTAAAAAAATGGTAGATATTAATTCCTTCAAGATCTATGTGGGTCATTTACGTAACAATCATGCAAAACAATTCTAGAGTGCAAATCTACACATATATTCCTATAAACATTAAAATAGTTAGAAAATTCAATATGAACCCTACAACAACAAGTTGTGCATGTGAGAATTATCTTCCCATAAAAGGTTTACACATTTCAAAATATCGCTAACTAATTTTAATTTGAGGATACTTATGTATAAGTTTTGCAAATAATTGTTTCTGAGTTGAATCCAAAAAATGTTTTGGATGTGGAATGCAAATTTGAAGTTACCTATCCTTCTTCTTACAAAATCTCTTTGATTAGGAGGTACCCGTGTTTTATTCTTCCAAAAGTTTTCAATTAATGATTTCAAAGCTTCAACAATTGCTTGATCTTTTCACGGTAGTCTACCAAAAAATGCCCATAACTCATTACTATTTGGCTCTTCCACTCTTTGATGCCTTCCTAGGGCTCTCATTCGAGACTTTCTACTTAATTACAACTTTCTAATAAGTCAAGATTTTTTCATTTGTGTGCTTACTATTGGTGATGTAGGTACACATCGTGTGACATTATGATCTTTCATGCGTGATGTAGAACCCAAACTCTCATATGCAATCATTAGATTCTTTATAATAGATTTTTCACTTGTCTCATCCATTGTTCTTAGGCCAAGAATCTTCATGATGGGCCTAAATTTTAGATTTTGCACCAAACATCAAGGTGGGAGAAATTAGCTGCTAGTGCTTATCAGGTTTTTATTTTTGTTTGTGTTTGGCCATGACCCTAAGTTCTTTATGTTGGATTCATGTTTTAAGGTTATTTTTCCTAGTTTGTATATCCTTGTGTGGCTTAATACTGTTACTTTAATTTCTACTACTCATTTTAGATACTTTGATTTAATCTTTTTGAAAAGAACTAGTTTGTTTGTTTTTTATGGAAGCACATTAGACCCTATTTTTTCTTCTGATGAAATGCTTTACACTACTGCCATTAACATGTTATTAATGTGCTTCTAGTCCCTCTATACCTTGGGCCAACACCCTCTTGCTACTTTTTCTATCAAAAACAAATAGTTGACATCTTCCTGTCACGTTTAAATTCTCCAAAAATGATCTCCAAATATGATTAGCATTTCATTGACAAGTACTATTGGGAATTTTGTCAAGCATTGCTTGCAAAATGTTAGTATCAATATCAATCAAATATTTTGGCTTTCTATAAATAATTCTAGGAGCATCAAAACCATTATGTGTGAATTGCATACCATCTTAAGTGCCTTCAACCTGACACGATGTTGTTCCTAACCTTGGGATGTACATAATGGTGTACCTTCAACATGATACAATTGGGTGCTTCCACCTTAGGATGTAGACAATGGTGTGCCTTCAAAATGATACAAGGGTGACTGTACACATTGGGATATAGACAATGGTGTGCCCACACCTTAGGAAGTAGATAATGGTGTGCCTTCAACATGATACAATGGTTTACCTCCAATATTGGATGATGGTGTCTCTTCAACTTGAGAACTCATAGATGATGTGCTTGCATCTTCATAATTCAATTATATTATTTCACGCAAGTTTCTCATACGTTGTCTTTTTTTTACAATTCTAATTCTCTCTTACTTTCTATTGACATTTCATGTTCCTCATCCAAAGAAAAATATTCTTCTATGATATGCAATTTTTTGTGTTCATAAAGTTGTCTTATTCTTTCCATTTTCTTCTTTTTGTCTCTTTCATGATCTTCCAATGTTCAAGTCTTTTCTTGTTTCCCCAACATGATGATGATTTCTACATATGAATTCATTACAATTTTAAAATTATAATAACAATCTATTACAATAAGCCCAGTTATAATATATATCTATTACAATATCTTAAATTATAATATAAATCTCTTATAGTATGATAAATTATAATATAAATTTATTACAATTATATCAAATTATCTATTGAACAATTCTATGTCATACCAATTATAAACAAAAAAAACTCTTTATTCCCATTTCACATGTAAAAAATAAAATTTTTTTACCTTAATTGATAAATTTTGGTGAAGAATGATTGACTTTCACAGTTCAATGTAGAATTTTAAACAAAAAGGTGGTGAAAATTGATAGAATATGCTTCTCTGTCACCTTGAACACCATCAAAAGTGAATATTTGTCAAAAAAAATGCAAAACTCACAGAGCATATAGAAAATGTGGGCCTCTTTCATGAGTTCTGTAATGAAAAATACCATTTATTTTAATCTTGCATAGTGTGTACGCGCTATGCAAGAAACAAAAAAGTAGTAAAGGGAGAGAGAGAGAGAGAGAGAGAGAGAGAGAGAGAGAGAGAGAGAGAGAGAGAGAGAGAGAGAGAGAGAGAGAGAGAGAGAGAGAGAGAGAGAGAGAGAGAGAGAGAGGTGAAATTATTCGACAAAATAATATGATTATCAAAGGTGTAACAAAATCCTATACTTTTTTAATACAAACAATTTGTAATCACTTATTATTTAATACAAACCATTTATAATCACATATTATAGTACACAAAATTCACATCTTTTTTTTGTGTGCTCCTCATCAGGTTTACTCATGGTTGAATAACGTTAAAATCAGATGACATGATATTTTAGATCTCTATGTTAGCTATCTAAGGACATAATTTATTTTGAATTTAGATTATGTTAATCTTTTCAAATCTTTTTTTTTTTTAGATATGTTCAATTTTTGTCAAAAAACCAATGTGTAGTATTTAGGGCATAGATTTTGGCTTGTTCGTCAAATTTTGGAGCAAGTTACTTTTTTATAAACTAGACTCCATTATACACACTTTAATTAAAAATAAACTTTGATTTTTGATTAGTTTTCAATGATTTCTAGGGGGAGCACATAGAAATTTGATATTTTTTGTATGTGTGCCTTAATTGACCATTTATCTTCCCTTATTATTTTTTCAAAATACAAAGCATCATAAGAAAATAAAGAAAAAATTGAACACATGTCAACATCATCTTCACCGTAATCATATGTATATTTATTTTATGTTTTAAAGTATTTTCTTATCTCTATGCCTTGGTCTTGTGGATGTAGAATCTGATTGAACACTTATATTTGAATCTTCAATAGAATGTCTTGGATGATCATATAGTATGGTTTGCAAAAAATTTACTTGGCGGTATTTGAAATGATTGCTCACTTTGTTCATTTGGTTATTCTTCACTTTGAGATATTGATGCTCCCCCATGACTATTTTGTTATCTTTTCCATCCCATGATTCTTCTTCCTTAAATTCAGCATTCCACTAATTATAAATTTCTTTGAAATATGATTATACAATCTATAAGATTTTGGTTACTCGCCATAACCAAGAAAAATACATTTTTCACTTTTATCATCTAATTTTATTCTCAATTCATTTGGTACCAATGAATAAAAAATACATTCAAAATATCTTAAATGAGATACATTGTGTTTCTTACCATTCCACGCTTCTTGTCAAAAGAAAATCTAGATTGCAACAATAAGAAAATTTATATTCACATAAAATTTACAATCATGTTGCTTTCATCGGTGTCTCTTCTTCTAAATAGGAACACTTAAATTTTCAACCCTGCACTCATTTACACCCTTTATCCATCACAATTTACATTCATCATGCAAACTCCATCCATATATCCGCATTCAGGACAACTTGTTCAACAACTCCCCTAAATTGAAGCCCAAAGGATCAAGTTATTTTGTTTTGAGTGGTCTATGGTATTTCATTGTCTTACCAATTTCATGGTATATTTAGAAAAGGATATCATGAACAAATTGTTTGAGAATGGGTTGTTTATATGAATCCACAATTTAACCTCGCACATGTGATCCAACCTCTTCATTTCCTTGGTGTTGCCTCTTCTTTTTCCAATGCAATAATTATTTTTTCCCTTGCGTGCCTCTACATAAAAAGAAACATTGCAAATATTCGAAAACAAAAATTCATTTCGTAGGCATTCCAATTCTGTCAAACATTCCATGTTGCCATATTAGTGCCTCTATTTTCTACATATATGTCTATATGGGCAACACCGTCTAGCATAATTCCTTTATGGTTTGATGGATGCTCTTTTTTGAAGCTCCTATTTTATCACAAAAAGAAGAATATGAAAACATTTGAAGGATTTGGGTTTACACCTGTCCAATGCATTTTCTTGAAATTTTATAAAACCTTATAAATAAATCAGTCTCAAGAAACCATTCTTTGAGGCATTCATCACATGTCATGTCTGTGCTTCCTGATTTTTCATTTATTTAATAGACCTCCAATAGTTGAGCATTATTAAATGTACTTGTGTTTATTTTACATAGATGTGGGTTAGAGAACTTCATCATCATAAAGGAATTTGACATCACAATATTCCTTGTTCACATCTATTATGAGTGGGTTTCAATACTGAGTGTATAATACTATTTGATTGTAAACTCTCTTCTTCCATCTAATCTATAACATGAATTGAAGAAGGCTGAAACTAAAACTAAGGAAAACAAATTGACAATTTTTTTATTTTTATTTTTTTGGTGGTGTTGATTGCACGTGCACTTGGTTGCTCCTGAATCAATTTTGGAATGAATAGTAACTTTAAACTACATAATAAATTTTGGATGTTGAAGGAGTCTAATAGGTGCAAAAAAATTTAGGATATATATATATTCAATTTATTCTCTAAGTCAAACTCCTCTTTCTTGAGTATGACACAGAAGAAATGATACATTTCATATCTCCAAGAACATAATATTTAATATATATCTTTCATTTTTTCATCGAGGGGGGATAAACAATTGAACACAGTTGCAAAGTGGCAATTACTAGAAAACCCCAGCCAGGTAGGTATTAGCTACAAAACTTCTTCCTACTAGATTCACATCATTTGGAATGTAGATTTAAGGCTGGGAAAGTTGAAGAAACATTTCACTTGATGGTTTACCTAATTTTATTAAAAATGCAATGATATTTCACATTACTTTCTCGCTACAACTTCTTTCTAGTGTAGAATTAATTATTTTTATTAAGAAGTTGTTTAAAATTTATTCAATCGTCACCCCTATTTTATCTCCCTAGCTTGTGGGATACATCACAATCATAGTTTTCTCTTCCCCAAAATCTCCTTTCTTTTTAAGAGAAAATATAGACATTCTTGTTGACGATGTTGGCCTTTATTGTTTTGTAGATATGGGATGTGTTTTCTAACAAGGAAGTAGGAAATAGACAACATGTCCCCAATTCTGAATACTATGATAAAGAAATAAAATGGTGATTATGGATTTGATTTTTTTTCATTATCTAGGTATGTATTTTGAGGCTATGCTCTTGTTATAAACTAAGTTTACACCCTTGTTTAAAGCTCTTGTAGTCTAGATAACCTAGTATAACATGGGAATCATCTCTAGGTTGTGGGACCTATACTAACTGAGATGAGACCTCTAGGTTAAAGGCTGGTTCCTCTTGGATAATCACCTTAATTTTCTTCTTGACAAAAAAGTAAATCTTTTGAAGGAAAGAGATAGAAGGAATGCTTGAAAGGGAAATGACTGAAAGAAAACTATCTTACTAGGTGATACACTAAAAATATGGTATGAATTATAGTATAAAAAATGAAATCAATGAATAGACTTAGGCCTAGGTGATCAAAAATTACTGAACAAGTTTGCATAAGTACTTCATAGAAGGGTCTATAGATAAAAAGAGTTATTTAGGGAAAGAGAGATTCTTTCACAAATAATAACACCCCTTGGAATTAGACAACAATCTACGACCTGCAAACAAACATTCACCTCTGCAACTAGGTATAGGAATGAGACAAGATATTTAAGGGGTTGAAGTATACCCACAAAAGCACTCACATCAAATCATCCACAATGATACAGAAAATTGCAAAAGAAAGAGGGATCAAGAATCCTAAGATATCACTGAGAAGCATGTAAATACTAAATTCATTAAGAAATAACTCACACAAGAAGGCATAGGGACATGAAGAATGTCATTAAAACACCTTCAATATCTGAATTATTAATGGGAGGTTACAGAATGTAGAAAACCAAAGGAAAAAAAAATGTCTCAGATAGCCTTCTAAGAAAAAGATATTTGTTCTCTTTACAAAATGTGAACACTGAGCCCTAAAAGCTCCAAAAAATAATTATATACATCTCCTCTAGCACATAGGCAAGAGCAAAAATCTCATTAGGGTTACATAAATCTACATAAAATAATCCAAACCTAAACCTATCATTTCTAATCATAAATGTTCATGAAAATATCTCAGTCGATCAGATATGTCTTGAGTACCCATCCCTGTACTGAAATTGCCTATAGACAAAAAACCTTGATCCAACTACTTCTCTGCATGTCAGGCCTGTCATAACTATCAAATATGATATTCTCAGAAGGAAAATCCACCGAAACGGCTGTATAGATCTCTACATTATTCTCTTTCCAAATAGGACCACCCCTAAAATCATAAATTTTGAGCTAGTCGCGCTTGCAAACGTTCTCTATAGGAACAAATAGAAAAAAACCCATGAAAGATACTGTGATCCCCCTTTGAAAAAGTCAAAGGCCACATCATAACAACCAGGACCAATAAAAATTGGCCACCTCAGCAAACGGACCCGCATAAGGTAGAAAAATTGTCCCCTTGCATCAGACAGTGGTCACATGATCGCATGGGATCAAAAGATCCCATGCGGTTATGCGACCACTGTTAGATCTTCCTCTATTACCACTCAAGATTCTTAGGCCCATAATAAATGCCAACTGTCCCAGCATGGACCAATAAGAAACCCACACATTGGTTGGACCCACGACAACATCAGTCAAAACACCCAGAGGATCAAACAGCTATCACATGATCGCATGGGATCGGAAGATCCCATGCGAACATGCGACCACCATTGATCGTAGATCAACTGGAACCTCCCTTACACTTCAGGTCCACTGCAGAGTCATCCTGCAATGACCAATAGGAAACTGGCATGTTAGATGGATGTGGCATGAAGGACCCACTAATAGCTACTATGATGTCGATACCATATCAATGGTTGTCGCATGATCACATGGGATAGGAAGATCCCATGCAGTTATGCGACTGCCATAGATCTTACTGCAACTGAGAATTGGGCCTAGGGAAATATTAAAGGCCAAGACATTAGCGAAAAACCTTAGTCACATGATTGCATAGCATGAAAATGACCTATGCGATCATGCGACAAACCACTTAAAAAGAACAACAAGTCACAACCTTTGAGCATATGGGTTTTGTGGCTAAGTGGCTCGAAAGGGTAAATATTAAATTAGGATGGGCCACGGGTATTTTAGAGGATCACGGGGTTTAAACGGTCACACATGAATTTTAATGGCCTTCAAACTAGAGAACTAAACAATTGAACATGCATATAATCATGGAAAATTTTTTGAGGGGCTAACATAGGAGTAAAAATGCCAGACAGGACCAGGCCAAATTGCATAGGATGGGAAATTTGTGTAACATTTTGGTGATTTCTGCTAGATGTCAGCTTGCTAGACATGGAAAACTAGTGGCCTTGACAATACATTGGGAATGGGGGCATTTCTAAGCGCAAAACTTTCTGACAGAGAGACAAAACTGGAACTAGAGGGAAAAAAATTATGTCCGAGCACTTCTTGGAGAGCAGGAAACTAACCTAGGAAAACAAAGAAAGAAAGAAAAAAAAGAAACATAATTACAAGAATTTATAGAGAGGGATTAACCTCAAAATAGGGCTTCAAGTGGAAACCATTTACTAAAATTGGCAGGGGAACCCCTTCAAGTGTTGATAGCTAGAAAGCATTAGGTCCCTTGCACTCTATTATAACAAATGGTCCACCCCAGAATGAATCAAATTTTGTATGCTTGCCAGGTCTAAACCTGAACTCATCCCACCTGAGGACTACATCTCCAACCTTGAAATTTCTGATCCTGGCTCTTTTATCAAAGTTCTTCTTTGTCTGAATCTGATAGAATTCCATATCCTTCATGGATTTGTCTCTGACCTCCTCTAGTTCCATCATCTGAGCATATCTGATCTTCAAAGGATCTCCTTCTTCAAACAAGACATATTGAGTAGCCAAGTCCAGAGCTAGCAATTCAGTTGAAATGGACAACTAGGCCTCTTTTCCATATACTAGCATATAAGGAGAATTACCAATGCTTTTCTTTGGGGTAATTCTATCCAGCCATAAGGCAGACTTCAGTTTGGTATGCCAATCCCTTTGGTTGTCTTCCAGAGTCTTCATGATTATCTTAATCAAATTCTTGTTTGTTGATTCTGCGAAACCATTGCGTTGGGGGTAGTAATTTGAACTAGTATTCAAATAGATGCCATTTTTTACTACCCACTCTAAGACTTTGAGGCCTATGAATTCCAATGCATTATCTGAAATTATAGAATTTGGAGTGCCAAACCTATGAATTATATCATCATAAAAATTTAATACAACACTCTCATTTGATTCTTTTAATGTAACTGCCTCTATCCATCTGGTGAAGTAATCTATTGTAGTAATTATCCATTTATGGCCTCCACTAGATGGAGGATTGATCATACCAATGAAATCTATACCCCACTTCATGAAGGGTTTCTCTATTCTGATTGGTTGTAAGGGCAAGGCTTGAAGCCTTTCTTTTCTTACAAACATGGCACACTTGATACATTTTCTCACATACTCATGACTATCCTTAAAGATAGATGGCCAATAATACCTGACCCTCATGATTTTAAAAGCAGTAGTCCTAGGAGAAAAGTGACCTCTAGAAGGTCCATCATGAAACTCAAATAGGACATCAGCTATCTTTTCTAAATCTATGCTTCTTAAAAGGACACCATTGTGATCATTTCTAAAAAGAACTTCATCAATTAGCACAAAAGGAATAGATTATAACCTATAACACCTTCTTTTTGCTAAATCCAAACCTACAGGACATTGTCTTGTCTTCAAATAATTGATCATATTAGGCAACCAGCTTGTTGCCTAGGCTTGTTCTTCTGTAGAATGCACCACCATAGATGCATCTATTGTTTATGACTTCTTTGACCCTTCATCCGATGCCAAATGTTCACAAAGACCTCTTCCTCTAACCAACTTGGTAGTTTGAATATCTGTGTCATACTCAATCACCTTGGTGATCCAACCAACTCTTTTCTCATTTAGGTCTTTGGAAAGAAAAAAATCTTTGACACTTGGATGAGTAACTTTTAAATGTACCTTGCTATGGGTTAAAAAATATCTAAAATTTTTAAGGCTCTTCACCATAGCAAGTACGTGTTTTTCTACAAAAGAGTATCTTTATTCATACTCTTCTAAACCTTTGCTAAAGAAAGCAATAGGCTGCTCCAATCCATCTGAATTTTCTTGGGTCAGCATTGCAGATATAGCATCATGACCTCCATAAGCATAAAGGATAAAATCCTTACTGAAATTTGGGTTTAGGAGAGCAGGGGCTTCTATTAAGGCCTCTTTGATAGCCTAGAAATTGGCTTTCCCTTCTTTGGTCTAGCTAAAAGCTGAACTCTTCTTTAGCATGGTTGTCAAAGGCTTGAGTAAATCTACAATGTTAGGCAAGAACCTCCTAACAAAATTAATCTTTCCTATGAAAGATTGGAGACCCTTCTTGTGATGTGGTAGGGGTAGCTCTAGGATAGCTGTAATTCTCTCAGGATCCACTGTAATTCCTTCTTTGGATACTGCATATCCCAACAATTTTCCTTCATGAACTGCAAACACACATTTCTTGGGATGAAGGGATATCCCAAACTCTCTACACCTTTCAAAGATCTTCATCAAATTTTTGATGTGATCTACTGCATGCTTGGAATAAACAATTATGTCATCCAAGTAGACCAACACAAACTTGTACATTAGGTTCTTAAAGGCCATATCCATTGCCTTTTGAAATGTAGCTCCTCCATTTGACAAACCAAAGGGCATCTTTTGATAAGCCATGCTTCCCCACTTGGTTGTAAATGTAGTATTCTATTGATCCTCTTCATTTACTAAGATCTGATTGTATCCTGAATAGCCATCCAATAATAAAAATCTCTCAGATCTAGAGACACATTGTAAGATTTGTTGCATGGAGGGTAGTGGATGACAGTCCTTTAGAGAGGCCCTATTAAGATCCCTAAAGTGAACACATAACCTCAATTCCCCTTTCTTCTTCCTAACAGGAACAAGGTTGGAAACCCAACTAATATGCTTGATGGGGTAGATGATACCACTTTCTATCAATTTGAGCATTTCCCTACGCATAGGTGGCTCAAGCTTTGGATTAGCATGCCTTTGCTTCTACCTTACTGGTTTGGCATTGGGTTCTAATTCAATAGTGTGCTGAGCAAGGGTAGGGTCAAAACCTTTGAGGTCTTCATATTGCCATGCAAATATATCACTAAATTCTTTGAATAAATGAGTGTAAGCTTACTTCTCCAATTCAGTGTTCACTTTTCCAAATTGTAAGCTCTTACTTGGTTCCAGCTCTAATTCAACACAATGTTCTTGTTGGACTACCAGGCTAGCTTTGTTTTTTTTTACTTCATCATCCTTGTTGAAGATAATCTCCAATGTAACAAGACCTCTTGGCATCTTATTGGACTTCAGTTGTATCACTTGATCACCATAATTTTGTGATAATCTCTCTTGATTATGCCTTGAAAAGACATCCTCTTTAATTAAAAAATGCAAAATTTGTTCATCATTGTCAAACACCTGCCAATTAACATTATTATCAGGAATAGAGGGTTTGAAAATCACTTTGATATGCTATTGATCCATTTCTTTTGAAATGCTATTTGGAATATCATACTGAGATCCAACAATAGCTAACCTATCTAGATTTTGATTTAGCTTCCTAGGGATAGAAACAATATTGAAAGCATGGAAATCTTCAATTGCATCCCAAACTCTATGTTTGTATGCTTTCAAAGTGTCATTCTTGGTTTCACTTATCCATCTTACTTGGCTGACAACTAACTCACTATCACCATAAAGTTTTAAGGCCTCAAGACCTCTTTTTCTAGCCCACTCTAGTCCATTGACTAGGCTTTCATACTCTGTAGTATTGCTAGTGCAGGAGAAACTAAATCTAAAGGTAGTGTAATACCTTTCTCCTTTTGGGGACACTAACATAGCACCACCACCAGAACCATGTCTACTTCTAGCTCCATCAAAAAATAGTTCTCAAACCTAATTATTCTGATCCTCTGAATCAGTGTCTCCTTTGAGAAGGCTTGGTTCTATGGCTCCACTCTCTTATATTCAATAACTTCCCAAACCAAAATCCCAAATTAGATTTTCTTGGGCTTCTGAATCTCTTTCATCTAGAAGAATATCAAGTATACTTTCTATCTTTGTGCTTGATTCACTAATGGTTTGGAAGTCACTGTCATCAAATATGGGGCAATTTACATTGATGGCATTGGATACATATGGCTCTATATGGTGTGCTACTAATGGTTCTGATTTAATGGTGACCTTGGTCACATACCTTGTATGAAATATCATGTGAGACCAATCAGAAGATAGATAGCCTTCTATCTTAGCTATAAACTCCCTTGAAAGCTATATAGGAAATAATGTAGGGACATCTATGATGTATATATCTAGGAGGATGGAAAAATTAGGACTAGCATGAAGGATCAAACTAGTATCCTTAGCCACACTTGTAGTATTGACTGAGGATCCATCAAGTTGTGTAACCTTCTTTTGAAAGGGCTCATATTTCAGTCCTAATTGGTCAGCTACTTTCTTGGGCATCACAGTGCTAGTAGCTCCACTATCTACCATACAATTATGCACTAAAATTTTTCCAATGATTAAAGATACATAAAAGGGAGGTGGCTTTGAGTTCCTACCTTGTGTGACCTTTCCTTTGGAGTTACTACTTGGAGCCTCCTTTTCTTGATTAGTGTTAACTAACACTGGCCTTGCAGCTGCTTTTGCAGGCTGAGGAGTTGCCACTTCAGTCATGGCCTTCTTCAAAATTTTAGGCTATCTTGGAAGAGCCAAAGAGTCCCACATGGACATGGTGACATTCACCTTCTTCATGTTGTCTATGATATTAAAAGGTGTCACATTGTGTACTCTCTATTGTGCCTTCACTATGATGGGCTCCACCTCTTTGGAATGTTGGCCTTCTTTACTTGTAATGGCAAGAGTCTCCTTAGGTGTGATGGGATTAGCTTGCTGCACTAGTTCTATTGATGTAGTGGCCTTAGTACTAGAATCTGCTCTTTCCATGTCTTGCGCTCTTCTTTTTGCTCTTGTATAAGCAACAAAAGAAACTTCATCATTGACTCCATTGAAGTCTAGTTGCTCCCAATTGAAAAGAGCAGCCTCAATCTCTTGTGGTTCTTGTTGAGGAATTGATCCACTGGATGAAGCCTCTGATTGGGCTTGGGAGGCATTTTGAAATATTAGGGCTTGGTTCTATTATACAATGAGTTTGTGCCTTTGTTTCAAGCTCTCTTAGTCTTGATAACTCAGTATAACGTGGGAATCATCTCAAGGTTGTGGGACCTTTGCTAACTGGGATGAAACCTCTAGGTTCTAGGCTGGTTCCTCTTGGATTATGATCTTAGTCTCCTCTTAACAAGAAATTAAATCTTTGGAGGGAAAGGGATAGAAGAAATGCATGGAAAGGGAAATAATAGGAAAGAAAACAACCTACTATGTGATGCACTGATTTGGAATGAACATAATACATTGACAACATCAGCATGAAAGATCTCAGATCTAATAGACACAGTCTTTCTAAACAGGCTTGCATAAGTATTTCACAGAGGGGCCTGAACATTAGACACAAATTGGGACCTACAAGCAAATGTTCTCTTCAGCAAAAGGGTATAGGAATGAGACAAAAAGATAGGGGGCTAAACTATACCCATAAACTCAATCCAATCAAA
The DNA here is from genome assembly GCA_027943335.1 of Chamaecyparis obtusa. NCBI lineage: Eukaryota > Viridiplantae > Streptophyta > Pinopsida > Cupressales > Cupressaceae > Chamaecyparis > Chamaecyparis obtusa. The sequence continues at coordinate 52,628 of BSBK01005000.1, forward strand.
TCATACACAATAGTACACATGTGAGCTAAAAGAAAGAAGGGCTTTGGAACTCTGAGGTTTCTCTAACAAAGCCAGCATATCATATTCAAATAAGAGAAATGCAGACAAGTGAAAGACCAGGGGGTAGAACAAATGCCATAGATAGACTCTATTGAACCTGTAACTTCAATGAAAGGTTATAGACTATAAAAGTCAGAGGGTAGAAAGAATGCCATAGATAACTCCGAGAAAGAGAAAAAATCTTTTTACAAAATGTAAACTCTAAGCTCAAAAGCTCCAAAAAATGAATATATACATCCCTCCACTGCACGCAAGCAGGAGTCAAAAAATTAACTAGGGTTACAGATTTTACAATAAAAATAATCATCCCCAGGGTACTGATTATGATCATAAATACAACTCTGCAAATATCTCAACCGATCGGATATTTCTCCTTGCCTGCCCATGCCTATACCACCAACAACCTGTAGACAAGCAACCTGGACTTATCCTCTTTCTCTGCATAAAGTCACACCATGAATGCTAATTGGTACCCTGCTAGGACAAAGATTTGACCCCTAATGGCTAGCCGAACCACCTCATCATCTTCCCTTAACTGTGCATGACCTAGAGACATAAACTCTCAGCTACCCACCGCTCCCAACCATTTCCCTTAGAAGAAAGCGCACCAAAAATGGCCGCACCCTTTTGAAATAGAACTTACCTCACATGATCACATGAGCTCAAAAGCCTTCATGCGATCATGCGACAAGCCTTTTAGAATCTGTCTCCACCTCGCACATGTGCTACAAATCACAACTGGCCAAAACTCAGGCTCAAGATCTGATTGCAAAGTTAACCCTGAGTTCACCCTGGGTTTATTTTCCCTTAGTCACCAAGTCACATAATCTTTTCCTTAACCTTGGCTCCATCTGGCGACTACCCAAAATTCTTAACCATGCAACCGCACACTCATGCATTCACCAAGAAAATAGGGCTCTGCTAAATCATATCTGCGAATGAGCAAACACTTGAAATTTTATCAGGAGCTACCAAATATAGAGGACAAAACTGACCTCCTCTAAAACTTCCACCATTAAAATTTGGCCCTACTGACAACTGCATTATCATTGCAAGCTCTTGGCCAATTAGTATTTAGCCTTGTCATCACCCCACTGTGCAAATCCAGACCCGCGACAAAAGAATCTCATCGAACAATTGTCGCATGATCGCATGAGCTCAAAAGATCCCATGTGAAAATACGACCACCGTCAGATCTTCATTTATTGCCACCTCACTAAAATCCAGACCCACGATAATCCTCATCATTAGCCTCTGGCCAATCAGGAATGAGCACTGCCGCAAAAAGAGGACCCACCACCAAACTACCATCTCTTATTGGTGCGGCTAATCAGCTAGTCGCATGTTCACATAGCCCAGAAAAGGGCTATGCGATCATGTGACAAGCCGTTAGCAATTGTTTAATAGGATCACGGTCAATCACATGGTCGCATAAGGGGAAAAAGACCTATGTGATCATGCCACAAGTGCTAGTAGTTTGTTGAAAACATCAACTAGGCCCCACCAACTAGTCACAATAGCGCACTTAGAAAAATGTTGATGCCAGAGAAGTGCAAAGTACAGAAGTGGTCAAAAACATAGAAGGTTTTCATACCAAAGGTTGAAAACATCTTGAGTTTTAAGAGTGAAGGTCGAAAACACAGAGGGCTTTCAACACTGAACATTTTGGAACCCTACAACAAGTATTTCCTGCAAGCATGAAAAATTGAATATCTCCCTGGGTTTTGCGATTCAGTGCATGTGATCTGAACTGGGGCTTGAGAACATATCAAAGAACATGGGGTTCAAAGTGCAAAGCATAACAATCTGTGGATCAACTTTGCAAGAAAAACAAGATGCAGTAGGAATAAGACATTTGCAGAGGCCAGAATTGAAAGATGGGAAATTTTGGGTGATAGGTTCATCCATCCATTTGAGCATGTAGCCTGATTGTGAGGCTGATTACAAGGAAAACACCATTCATTATCCATAGCCATATTATTTTGGCTAAGAACCATATCCCTCACTGGTTTTACAAAATTTAGAGTTGTAGGGTTATATGGTTGGAATGGTCTCTGATTAAAACTTTGTCTTTGTCCTTGATAGCCTCCTTGGTATGGTGGCCTATTTTGCTGATAAGGCTATCCTTGATTTTGATATTGCTAATTAGGACCTTGGCCTTGTGACTGAAAGGGTGGTCTGATTCCTTGACCTTGTTTCTTCCAATTTGTGACCTCTTTAGTCAAGGTCTGCATCAAGTTTGTCATTTCTTGCTTACTACTCTCTTGACTATTCTTTATCTCTTGTAACTCTTGAGAGAAACTAGCTGTTAGCTCTTGACCACTAGTACTGGCCTGAGGTGCTAATATGGTGGGAATAGGGGTGAATGGGCGTAGTTGTGTAGGTGTAATGGGTTGAAGGCTAGGAAAAATGGGCATTGGTGGCCTTCTAGCAATCATACCTGCTTGAATTAAATAATTTTCAGCCCTGACAGCTATGTCAAAGGCTTGGGGGAGAGAAGTTCCACCCATAGATTGGATCATGATAGAAATTTGGCCATTTAGACTTTGCAGGTAGTAAAGGAAAGCATGGTTAGCTGATGGTCTCACAGAGACTAGAATTCTATTCCATGTCTTGAGGAATCTACTATTGTAATCTATCATTTGCTCTTGAGGATCTCTCTTAATAGTTGTTAACTACTCAACTAGAGACAAGTTATCTGATCTATCCTCTAAATTCTTACTTAATGCATCCCCTAATTCATCCCATGAAGTAATAGATCCAATAGTTAGATTTCTAAACCATTCAAGAGCCTTACCTTTTAGAGAGGCTGCTAATAATTTTGTAGCCACATCCTCTTGGGTTATGTTGTGTATGCTGCAGATGGTGTTCACATCTCTTATGTGCTCAAAAGTAGTTGTTTTCCCCTCACCAGTGAAATTAGGTATACTCTTGAGTGCCACCAAGGGCACATCATGATGTTGAGCAAAAGCTAATGGACTACCTTGATTGAAAGGTGCAAAGGAAAATGGCCTAGCTATTCTAGGAGCTAGAATCTAAAGATTAACAACAATATGAGTTGTATTTACTACTAGATTTGAATCTTCTTCTAGATCTCTGGTTAAAGATCTACCCCTTCTTCTGAATGGAAGGGAAAAGGTCTCCTTTCTGAGGTATGAGGAGGTGTTTATTGAACTCCCCTTGTAGGGGATGTTCTTTGAGTTGACCTACCTTTGTGACTTCTTCTTGAGGACAACTCTAAAAATTTAGTGGGCTTTGAGCTTCTAGTCTCAATCTTTCTCTTAAACCTTGAAAAAGGTTAGCCTTGATCCTTGAAATCAGTGGATTCACCAGATATACTTGATAGAATGACTTCTAAAAGCCTCTATTATGCAATCTATATATCAGAGATAGCATAATCTTCAAACAATAGTTTCTTTTGTAGTCCCACTGGGTGTGCAAGAATTGTTATACACTAAGTTTGCACCCTTGTTTCAAGCTCTTGTAGTCTTGATAAGCTAGTATAACATGGGGATCATCTCTAGGTTGTGGGACCTATACTAACTGAGATGAGACCTCTAGGTTCTAGGCTGGTTCCTCTTGGATAACCACCTTAATTTGCTTCTTGACAGAAAAGTAAATCTTTTGAGGGAAAGGGATAGAAGGAATGCTTGAAAGGGAAATGACTGAAAGCAAACTATCCTACTACGTGATACACCAAAAATATGGTATGAATTATAGTATAAAAGATGAAATCAATGAATAGACTTAGGCCTAGGTGATCACAACTTACTAAATAGGTTTGCATAAATACTTCATAGAAGGGTTTGTAGATAAAAAGAGTTATTCAAGGAAAGAGAGATTCTTTCACAAACAATAACACCCCTTTGAATTAGACAACAATCTATGACCTGCAAACAAACATTCACCTCTGCAACTAGGTATAGGAATGAGACAAGATATTTAAGGGGTTGAAGTATACCCACAAAATCACTCACATCAAATCATCCACAACGATACACAAAATTGCAGAAAGAAAGAGGGATCAAGAATCCTAAGATATCACTACGAAGCATGTAAATACTGAATTCGTTAAGAAATAACTCACACAAGAAGGCATAGGGACATGAAGAATGTCACAAAAAAACCTTCAATATCTGAACTATCAATGGGAGGTCACAAAATGTAGAAAAGTACAGGAAAAAAAAAATGTCTCAGATAGCCTTCTAAGAAAAAGATATTTTTTCTCTTTATAAAATGTGAACTCTGAGCCCTAAAAGCTCCAAAAATTAATTATATACATCTCCTCTAGCATGCAGGCAAGAGCAAAAATCCCATTAGCATTACATAAATTTTCATAAAATAATCCAACCCTAAACCTGTCATTTCTGATCATAAATGTTCATGAAAATATCTCAGTCAATCAGATGTGTCTTGAGTGCCCATCCCTATACTAAAATTGCTTGCAGACAAAAAACCTTGATCCAACTACTTCTCTACAAGTCGGTCCTCTCATAACTATCAAATCTGATATTCTCAGAAGGAAAATCCACCAAAATGGCTATCTAGATCTCTACATTATTCTCTTTCCAACTGCGACCACCCCTGAAATCATAAATTTTGAGCTACCCGCACTTGCAAACATTCTCTACAGGAACAAATAGAAGAAAACCCGTGAAGGATACTACAATCCCCCTCTGAAAAATTCAAAGGCCACATCATAACAACCAGAACCAATAAAAATTGGCCACCTTAGAAAACGGACCCGCAGAAGGTAGAAGAATTGTCCCCTTGCATAGGACGGTGGTCACATGATCACATGGGATTGGAAGATCCCATGTGGTTATGCGACCACCATTGGATCTTCCTCTGTTACCACTCAAGATACTTGGGCCCACAATAAATGCCAACTATCCTAGCATGGACCAATAAGAAACCTGCACGTCAGCCAGACTAATGACAACATCAGTCAAAACACCCATAGGATCGAATGACTATTTCATGATCGCATGGGATCAGAAGATCCCATGCGAACATGCGACCACCATTGATCGTAGATCAACTAGCACCTCCCTTGCACTTTGGGTCCACTACAGAGTCATCTCTCAATGACCAATAGGAAATTGGCATGTCAGATGGATGTGGCATGAAGGACCCACCAACAGCTGCTGCGATGCTGATACCGTATCAATGGTTGTCGCATGATCGCATGGGATCAGAAGATCCCATGTGGTTATACGACCACCGTAAATCTTACTGTGACCAAGAAATGGGCCCAGGGAAATATTAAAGGCTGGGACGTCAGCGATAAACCTTAGTCACATGATCACATAGCATGAAAATGACCTATGCGATCATGCGACAAACCGCTTAAAGAGAACAAGGGGTCACAACCTTTGAGCATATGGGTTTTGTGGCTAAGTGGCCTGAAAGGGTAAATATTAAATTAGGATGGGCCATGAGTATTTTAGAGGATCATGGGGTTTAAACAGTCACACATGAATTCAAACTAGAGAACTAAACAATTGAACAGGCATACAATCATGGAAATTTTTTTGAGGGGCTAACACACAATTAAAAATGCCAAACAGAGCAGACCAGGCGAAATTTCAATGGATGGGAAATTTGGGTAATAGCTCTTTATTGTGAATATCTAGCACTTAGTATGTTTTAATTTTTGAAGAGGAGATTGTGCTTATTTTAGGGCTTCCTCCATCAGCTCATGTATCATCTTCAATTACAATTGATGGCTCAAATGGATTGAAAATCACATTAACAATTCAATTTGAATTTATCTACCATTGAAAAAGACTAGCAATTTATGCAGGAGGGCAACAAAGAACCCGTTAGGGCCAATTTAAAATAATAATAAAAATGTTCCTAAAGTAAAATATAGTTATCCAAAGGTATAGTAAAGCCTACTTGAAGCATTTGTGTGGCTCAAAAAATTGCCAATTTTTTTAAATTTTGTTCCAAAAAATTATTCAATAGAGCACACATGAGATTAGCAGAATCATCATTTTTTATAACATTTGCAGATTATGAGTTTAATTAACCTCTCTTCAACCATCTAATAGTCAAGTTAGAATAATGGTAAAAATCACCCACCATGAAGTTTAGATAGAACTGAAGTCTTTTTATATTGTAAAAGTCAAAATTAAAATCCCTAGAGAAATGATCAAGTTCTTTAAACTAAAAAGTAAAAATATTTAATACAAGAAGAATAGTACATAGGAGTGTCACTTTATTGGTTCAAAGTATCCACTAATGTAGACAAAAAAGCATTTAGTGGCAAAAACATGACCTCCATCAGTTAAATTGGGCCCTTCTTATTCTTTAACAAGCTCCAACTATAGAATGGGTAACTAATACATGTAGCCAACAACTCGAACTCTTCCTATTTATCATTGTAGGTGTTCGTGTTCTTTTTCCCCAAAGGTCAGCTTGGCATCAGGATTGACAGGGCTAGTGTCACATTCACTCAACACTCCAAATCTGACAGGAAAAAGGGCCAACTAACAAGGATCAAAGAGAGATCCTTCTACACTTTGAGCTCCACATCACTCAAGCGGGTGTACCTCATTTGCACACTCATACAACTTGTGTCACACTATAGGCCTATAGGTCACTGACCGTGGAATGGTTCTCAAACTCCTAGGTATCTTGTACCTCAATGAAGCCAATATCTCATGCAATAGCCCTACTTGCATGGAGTGAGTATGAAAACTAGAGGCCTATCCTAACAACATGAAAGGGAAAAGGTGGGACTGAATGGAAATGATTTTAAAAGGATTGAAAGGACCCCTGAGATGCCCTAAGTCTTTGATAGACTAGTGCCTTATCCAATGGGTCATAGAGTCAAATACCCTACTGCAAGAGATAGTTGTTAAACAAGAACACAATACGCTTAATGTGTTGATGCCTGACATCAATCACACACCATGACCAAACCTCAACTTAACACCCACCTGTGCATTCAAGTATGTTATTATCCATTCAAAGGATTTTAACCCTCCCCTTAGAAGAGACCTATGAATCAGACAATACATTTACCAGCATCCACCGGAAGACAAGCATGACATATCCTTGATATTTTAGCTCATACATGCATAAACACTAACCCTGAACTAGTTACCTCTGTGAGGATAACTCCACTTGCAAACACATAGGCAATACAAGCAGACAAATCAAACACCCTTGATGAATGATCAATGAATTCAAAGCTCAAATGGAGATAGCTTAGTAACAGTAAGAATAAACTGAGTTCTCATACACAAAATAAGTTTGTTACAATATGTATTGTGTTCTTTGAACTAGCAATGGAAAAAGAACACCCTATATGTAGAGAGAAGGGGAAATCTGTAGAGTAGAAACTTTCACTGGAATGGACAAAATTCAAAACACTCTCTAAGTCAAAAAAATTGACACTTTATACCATTAGCTGCCTTGGAAACCCATGATAGGTTGCAACAAGCTACGGATAGCTAAGGCATAGCCTTCAGCCACCACACCAATCAAAATTACTACAGGAGCAGGAAACACAGGCAATCTCGAGCACAAAAAAGTCCTTCAAATGGCACAAAAGTCATCATGCAATCAAGTAACGGGGCTTTGGACCACCTAGCAACCACTGGCACCACCAAACCAATCAAAATCCACCGAAGAAACCATAAATTCAAGTACTTCCTGTCGCTACAAACCCTTCAAAAAATTTGAATTTGAAATCCAACGATTACCTTCATGGTGCCAGAAGCACACCGACAGTCCTCATTCAAAATTGGATCAACTTTTATATCCCCGCTGTCAGACCTTTTATTTTTCCCAGGCCTGGCAACTTGACCACAATCCGTAGTCACGCCACCACGCGGTCACAAACCTCACCGCCATAGAAAAATGATCTCACCCTATGCTTGGTCGCATGATCGCAAGGCACCAAACTAACCCTTTCAATCATGTGACCATGGTCTCCTAGCCACAGTCTATGGTCAGAAACCTCGCAGAAAAATTCCCTGGCAATGTTACCACTACAACTCCGCAACCGCGACAACAGACAGTCAGTCACATGATCACATAGACTAAGGATGGGCTATGTGAACATGCGACAACCTATAATCTAAAACCACCAACACAACCGCCGAAGCCAAATACACTTGGGTACTGCAAACATGGGTCCCACCACAAACCCCCTACCACCGGGCACACCGGCAACCAATCAGATTTCAACATGTCACCACCATAGTCACCACATTACCACCTCTCACTAGACCCTAGGGACACATGTCGACCAGTCACATGATCACATAGCCAAAGAATGGGCTATGCGATCATGCGACAGCCAACCAAAAGCTGCCACATGACCATCTCTGATAGTGGGCCCACAACGAACACACCCATCGGCACCCAATCGGGTGGTGGGCGCATGATCGCATGGGGTGAGAATGTTCCATGCGATCACATGCTGGCTGTAGATTTTTTTATCTCTGAGACCAGGCCTCGCTGACAAGTCTGACAAGTCACCGCCACATGGACCAATCGGACATAAGCTTTACCTTTTAGAGGATCAGAGGGTTGTCACAAAAGCGTGAAAAATAAACCTCGTATATCTTCACCATGTGAACTTGCGGCAACCATCGATCCTATCTGAACTTTAACTATGCTGGAAACATGAGAAGAGACAAACCGCCAAGCACTCAGCGAGTACGTGACTAACCGTTCACAAGTTCATGAGATGTTAGCAGATAACTACCAATCTTTCAAAGATCACGTGACTAACAGTCATCGAGTCACTAGATAGGAGATGTAATCGCCTAGAGACTTGGAGAATTAGCAACAAGAAACTTTGAAGGACTGGGCTCTACCATCCATCGCACTTGTGCAATTAAGACCAAGGTCGAAAACACACAAGATTTTTGACACAGAGAAAGATAGAAAACACACAGAGTTTTTGACGCCAAAGGATAAGCGCATGAAAGCAGGAAGCACAGGGTCGAAAATAATGAAGGCTGAAAACACACAGACTGAAAACATCATGGACTTTCAGAAACACTATGGGTTTTTGACACTGTGGCAAATTTTGAGACAATTTCCTGCAGACCTTGAAATTCAACTAAATTTTTTGGATTTTGTGATTCATCATGTGCAAATTGGACCAAAGCTTGGTGACAACACAAGGAACACAGGGTAGGACACAAACCATGAAACATTTGTAGGCAGGAGGCCATTTTCAAAGGATTTTGCTATGACAGAAAAATGGCCTAACAGTGGCTCTAGTTGGGGATGCATGTCTCTGTAGGCATGGCAAGGATCTAGATCTCTGGGGGAAGCAGACCAATCCATAATCACATTCCCTTTCACTCCAAAAATCTCAAAACTCAAAACTCCAAGGCTCTCAAAAACTGGCTCCTTATTCCAACTAACACTACTGCTGAAGGGAAACAACTGTACATATTTACATCAACTGGAACCTCTGTGCCCTATCAATCAATTACCTCTATCAAACACTTGGTCCTCATCCCTTTGCATAGAGATGACCCTGGAATTTTCCCTTTCATGTACATGGTCAAACTCATGAAAACTCTTGATAGGCAAATCCATAAGAATGTAATAAGTGCATTCATCTTTGCCGAGTGTATGAGGATCAAAATCTATCTTATCATACCAGGCAGTCTCACACATACACTCATCAAAATCAAGAATAAAATTAGTTTGCAGCAAAAAAATGTAACCTTTTCCCATTACATCTTGCAAGCTAGTGCAAGGCTGATCATCATGAAATGTGAGTACACTTACCAGCTGAGAATTAACATCATCTTTATCACCATGTTCAGCACTTGAACTCAATTCAAAACTAAAATCCTCATACTCACATCCATCCAACTCAAAAACATAATCAACACCTTGCAAATTATTACTACAACAACTATGAAAAGAAAAACTTTCATAGCAAGGCATGTCTTCAAGCTCATCAGAAACTAGCAGACTATCACAAACATCCTTTTCATCACTAGCCAGATCCTATTGGAAACAAACATATTCTAGTTGAAAAAGCTCTGGAAACAAAGTGTAGTGCATTTTCAAAACATCATAACTCTTCACTATTTCAAAATTTGAAAAACACATTTCAAGAGGAAAATCACTTCCCCTTTCCTCTTCACTTTCCAATGCAGACCTAGCATTTGAATCAATCGGATAAGCAGTATTTACATTCACTTTATAATCTAGTTCTTCCTTATCCAGCTAAATCGAAATATTATTTCTTCTTCCATATCTCCATAGGTCTCCACTAAAAAACCTTCAATCACTGGCACATATAAATCTGAAGGTGGGATCATACTAACATCTCCATACATGTTCTTATCTTCAAAAAGAAACTTACCTTCAGATTCACAACTTGAGTGATGTTTATCAACAAACCCTTGCTGGTTCAAATTCATCACACTTGTAGACTCATGATTGGTATCAAAAGAATCATACTCACATTGATACCACCTATCTTCATTCAATTCATGCAAAAATGCTACCCGACTATCATCATTAGAACCAGAAATACCCACTTCATCAGATGAACATTCATCATTAGCAAAAGAATGATTACAAGAATTACTAATCATACCTTCATCTGATACACTTTCAGCATAACCCTCTTCTGATAGACAGCTATCCGGTTCATTGTCATAATCTAAAGGTACACACTCCTTGGACTGAGCAAGTTCTTTGTCCATGGCTCTACACACCTCTAGTTCTTCAAGTTTCTTACCATTAATGGCAAGAGCTAACTCTAGTTCCTCAATTCGTTGCAAACGCCATGCATACAATCATTCATCATATTGAGTTTCAGCTAGATATACATCAACAATAAGTTCATCATCCACACAAGCTTCAGTTACAAAGCAATCTTCTTTTTCAAGTGATGCAAGATGTGGCTGTAAGTTACTTTCCTTTACATGATCATGGATCATATCTTGTTTAGAAAACTGAGGCACATCACTAACAGGGACAAGAATATGCCGATATGGCTCTAAACCTTTCAGCGCATCCTTTTTCCTATTAACTACCACATTCTGAGAATGAAAATCAGCAGCAACATGTGGTCTTCTTACAACATGATATCTCCAATTAGATTCAATATCCATTGCAAACTGAAAAGTCTGATACAAAGTTAGTGGTTCCTTATTCCTTAAATCAAAATTGAAATTCTTATCAAAAGCATTCAAGTAGATGATCAAACAGATATCATCACTTGGCTTGCACTTCCCAGGGATATTTTCTCATGTCTTGATAAATCTGACATTGAAACTAGGAACCAACTCATCTTCCTCCATTTGTATATCCATAAGGGCCTTAAGCATGTCCAAGTCATTTACTTTTTCAGCAAATCGGACTAAGAAACTTGCAACTAAATCATCCCATGAAGAGATGTCATTATCCAGTAAACATGAGAGCCACTCTCTTGCATCTCCTATTAGTGACCGAATGAATAATCTCATTATCACATCTTGATGCTCAACACCATAGTCACACATCAAATCTGAAAAATTTCTAACATGTTGATAGGCAGACCCAAAGTTTTCCCCACTGAACTTTGGTAAAAATTTTATAACATTTAAGGGAATGAAGTTTGGGTAACCAGGTATATCAACAAAATTCATAGCTGGGTAACCTCTTAAGCAAAAATTTCCTTTAACATCCATGACTTAACAAATCTTTTCAAAGGAGTAAAATCATTTATCATTGAAATTCTTGAAATTTCAAAATTCCTTTGAAACCACTACACACTTAACTGACAAATTTGTCAACTGACTTTTAAGAGCTAAGTGTGCACAAGCTTCACTATCCTCTCATTAGTGACTTAATCACTGGATAAGGACCATGCATATACATAAAATTTTGATGGAGAATACCTGGATCACCCTACTGAATACTGCTACCTTCCTCTTATCTGACTGAAGTCCCAATAAAACTTTGCAATTCAGGTTCTTTCTAGCATAGAGTTGCCACTTCTCTTCAAAGGACACAAACTTTACTGATCTATCTTGAAACACCAATAGACTCTGGGCTCTTCCACAACAAAGTCACATATAACCCAATCAGCAAATCTAGGTAACACATTTGCAAATTTGAAAAGCAATTCTCAGATTGAAAAATGTATAAGACTCTTCCCTGAACTGAATACAACAAGACTTTGAGATACTCTTATTAGTAAACTTATTTCATCCCCAGCAGAGTCACCATCTTGTTGGTGTTCTATTTCCCTAAAGGTCAGCTTGGCATCAGGATTTATAGGGCTAGGGTCACATTCACTCAACACTCCAAATTTGACAGGAAAAAGGGCCAACTGACAAGGATCAAAGAGAGATCCTTCTACACTTTGACCTCCACATCACTCAGGCTGGTGTACCTCATCTACACACTCATACAACTTGTGTCACACTACAGGCCTACAGGTCACTGACTGTGGAATGGTTCTCAAACTCCTAGGTATCTTGTACCTCAATGAAGCTAGTATCTCATGCAATAGCCCTACTTGCATGGAGTGAGTATGAAAACTAGAGGCCTATCCTAACAACATGAAAGGGAAAAGGTGGGACTGAATGGAAATGATTTTAAAAGGATTGAAAGGACCCCTGAGATGCCCTAAGTCTCTGATAGACCAGTGCCTTATCCAATGGGCCACAGAGTCAAATACCCTACTGAAAGAGACAGTTGTGAAACAAGAACATAATATGCTCAATGTGTTGATGCATGACATCAATCACACACCATGACCAAACCTCAACTTAACACCCACCTATGCATTCAAGCATGTTATTTTCCATTCAAAGGATTTTAAACCTCCCCTTAGAAGAGACCTATGAATCAGACAATACATTTACCCTCATCCACCGGAAGATAAGCATGACATATCCTTGATATTTCAGCTCATACATGTATAAACACTAACCCTGAACCAGTTACCTCTGCCAAGATAACTCCACTTGCAAACACATAGGCAATACAAGCAGACAAATCAAACACCCTTGATGCATGATCAATGAATTCAAAGCTCAAATGGAGATAGCTTAGTAACAGTAAGAATAAACTAAGTTCTCATACACAAAATAAGTCTGTTACAATATGTATTGTGTTCTCTGAAATAGCAATGGAAACAGAACACCCTATATGTAGAGAGAAGGAGAAATCTGCAGAGCAAAAACTTTCACTGGAACTGACAAAATTCAGAACACTCTCTAAGTCAAAACAATCAACACTTTATACCATTAGCTGCCTTGGAAACCTATGACAAGTTGCAACAAGCTATGGATAGCTAAGGCATAGCCTTCACCCACCACACCAATCAAAATTACTACAGGAGCAGGAAACATAGGCAACCTCGAGCACAAAAAAGTCCTTCAAATGGCAAAAAAGTCATCATGCAATCAAGTAACAGGGCTCTGGACCACTTGGCAACCACTGGCGCCACCAAACTAATCAAAATTCACCAAAAAAACCATAAATTCAAGTACTTCCTATCGCTGCGAACCCTTTCACAAATTTGAATTCAAAATTCAATGGTTACCTTCATGGCACCAGAAGCACACCGGCGGTCCTCATTCAAAATTGGATCAACTTTTATATCCTCCCCATCAGACCTTTTATTTTTCCCGAGCTTGGCAACTTGACCACAATCCTTAGTCGCACCACCGCACGGTCACAAACCTCACCACTACAGAAAATTGGTCTCACCCTATGCTTGGTCGCATGATCGCAAGGCACCAAACTAACACTTGCGATCATGCGACCGCGGTCTCATAGCCACAGTCAACGGTCAGAAACCCTGTAGAAAAAGTCCCTGGCAATGTTACCACCACAACTCTGCAACCGCGACAACAGATAGTCAGTCACATGATCGCATAGCTTGGGGATGGGCTATGCAAACATGCGACAACCTGCAATCCGAAACCACCAGCACAACCACCGAAGCCAAATACACTCGAGCACTGCAAACACAGGTCCCACCGCAAACCCCCTGCCACTGGGCACACCGGCAACCAATCGGAACTCAGCATGTCACCACCGCGATCGCCACATTAACACCTCTCATCGGGCCCTAGGGACACGTGTCGACCGGTCGCATGATCGCATAGCCAAAGAATGGGCTATGCGATCATGCGACAGCTAACCAAAAGCCACCACATGACCACCTCTTACAGCGGGCCCACAACGAACACACCCATTGGCACACAATTGGACGATGGGCGCATGATCGCATGGTGTGAGAATGTTCCATGCGATCACACACGGACCATAGATCTTTTTATCTCTGACACCAGGCCCCGCTGACAAGTCTGACAATTCATCGCCACATGGACCAATCGGACATAAGGTTTACCTTTTAGAGGATCGGACGGTTGTCACAAAAGCGTGAAAAATAAATCTCGTGCATCTTCACCATGCGAACTTGCGGCAACCATCGATCTTGTCCGAACTTTAACTGTGCTAGAAGCATGAGAAGAGACAAACTGCCAAGCATTCAGCGACTACGTGACTAACTATTCACAAATTCATGAGATGTTAGGAGATAACTGCCAATCTTTCAGAGATCATGCGCGACTAAGAGTCACCGAGTCGTTGGATAGGAGATGTAACCGCCTAGAGACTTGGAGAATCAGCGACAAGAAACTTTGAAAGACTGGGCTCCACCATCCATCGCACCTGCGCAGTTAAGACCAAGGTCGAAAATACACAAGATTTTCGACACAGAGAAAGACTGAAAACACATAGAGTTTTCGACACCAAAGGATAAGCGCACAAAAATAGGAAGCACAAGGTCGAAAATAATGAAGGCCGAAAACACACAGACTGAAAACATCATGGACTTTCAGAAACACTGTAGGTTTTCGACACTGCGGCAAATTTTGAGACAATTTTCTGCAGACCTTGAAATTCAAATAACTTTTTGGATTTTATGATTCAGCATGTGCAAATTGGACCAGAGCTTGGTGACAACACAAGGAACACAGGGCAGGACACAAACCATGAAACATTTGCATGGAGGAGGCCATTTTCAAAAGATTTTGCTATGACAGAAAAATGGCCTAACAGTAGGAACAGACAAAATTTAACTCCAAAACATTTAAATTAAAATATAGGGGGTCTTATTAAAGATAATTTTCTCCTTGTTACAAATGTTGTTTATATTCATGTACAAATATATAATGTAAAGAAAGGTTATAATTAGATTACTACAAATTATATATGATAACTACTTTAACTGCTACTTATGTCAAACATACTTTATATGACTATAAACCTCTATGCTTTACTATTTAATAGTTGGGGGGAAGGAATTTATCCCCTATATTGGAAATGACATGCTTAGTTGGTCACCCAAAAAAATTACCTTTACTTTTACGTTTTCCAACTAGTGGCATAATGGAAAATTTACAATGAGTAATAGTCAACTGGTCCTGACTAACATGAAGATCTCATCTTACAATATCATATTTTACAAAAGTTAGCATCTACTATTGATGTAAATCATCAAACGCCATAGGGTTGAGTTGTTAAAAGGTTTGGCATACCTCCTCTTCACTTATTATAGTAGATTATATTTTCAGTTTCATCGTACTTTTATTTTGAGTTACTTCATATTTCACTTCAGTTTTATAGTCCTCTTATGTTATACCAGGTCTGCCATTAATCAATGCCTTTTTTCCTACAAGTCATCTCTCACAAAGAACTAAAAAAGTTAATTATACATATAGAGATAATAAATAATAATAATAATTCTATATTGTCAGAGTACTGTCTGGGATAACATCCAAATTAAAATGGCCACATAAAACAGAGCTTTATTTTCTCATATAAAGAAGAATACGGTATACTGCAGCCTCCCACATAACACCACAAAAATTGGTCAAAATAGAAAATAAGGGATTGCAGGAACTTGACGTAAATAAATTCCACTGAGGAGAGTCTTCGATATGTTAGATAGTAATTTACCTTCTTGTGGAAATGGCTATTTAATCTTTAGGATGCATAATGTTACCAATGGTTGTATGTTACATAACTGAATTTTTTAAAAAAATGACACACCAGTATGGTTAACAAGTTGCAAATGATCTTCATCGAATAATTTGTGCATTCCTCACAGTAAGCATCATGTCGGTTGATGATGCAAGAGCATCCTGCCTTTCCAAAAGTGTTATAGTGCACTCCTAGGTTCCTCAAAATAAATCTGGTCTGGATTCCAATACTGTAAGAGCATAAGTGAATCTTAAATAACTCTAAAATCCCTCCATTATGTAATAGACCTATGGAAACAGAATCACTTAGCAAATTCTAGCATGGAAAGTGGCTCATAAGTAAGAAGGGTTTTTGTCCCACTTATACAATTATGGAATTGAGGTCTTTGTCCCAAATCTAGTGTTTGAAAAGAAGAGCTAGAAATGCCAAAATTTTCTCCCCTCACAATTGCACGTTTTACACTTAAACCTATTTCTCTGTCATATGTTTTATGGAAATTATTAAATTATATTAAAACATGGACAAAAACATTAAAATACACAACAAGAAAAAATTAGAAGATGTGGTGGTAGGTGCAAATCACATTTTCATCAATGCTTTAACATGACAAGCCTTGAGCCATTACATTAGAGAATTCCTTTTTCGACATTATATGTACACATGCCATGTTCCTATTACAATTAATGAGAACCATAAACCCTGCTGCTGAGATTTTTTGAGTCAAATTTGAGGTTCTAATTTTCTTTTCTTTTTTCTTGTTTTTTTTTGGGGGTGTTATTTTTTTCGTTGAGCGGGTGCACAGAAGTACTTTGTATAGCCTTCCAACGTGAAGATTCTTTTCAACGGTAAGAAATTTGCCTTCAAATCTCCAATTATGATTTTTATGGACCCATTTTTCTATATTTTAATCTTAAAGAACTGGGTTGCTGTGGATTTTCTCTTTTGGTGAACTCTTCCCTTCTTCCAAATTTTGATATTCTTAACTTTGATAACATTGCAGTTGATTTGAAGTCGGATAGAGAAGGTAACAGCTGCTCATTAGATTTTGTAATTTTGCAAATATGCCCCTCTAATTTAACGTCTTTCATAATGCTAGATGATTGGTATTTTCGGTGCTTAATCATGAATTATATTATGTGTTTGGTTTACCAAATTTTAAATGTAGAGGAATGAGTAAACACGGTCCTTCTACAGGCAATTAGAACAGAGGACATCTCTTCGCTTGTGCCGTAGAATCACTTCACATGTGGTCAAATTCTCTCAGTGAGTGAACTTTCTTTCTGGAGTCAAAGATTCAACACTCATATTTATCATGCCCAATTTAGTTCTTGATCTGGCAGATAATTCAGTTATGCATGAAACTACTATGTTTAACTATGTAGCTATTATATTTGGGGATTTTAAGATTTTATAGAAACCACTTTGATTGTTATGTCTATTATGTTGGTGCTCAACATTTATGTATTCATATTATCAGTTTTATGCCTGTTTGTAATATACCCTTGTGAGCACATATTTCTTTGTATATATATCAATGTAGAGTTTGAGGATATATATAGTTTTGTGTTGAAAAATAAAGCAATTTTGAATTCAGAGGTCCAGTGGTCCAATGGTGGAGAATCCCAGCAGTAAATAGGAGGTATTAAGTTTGACTGCAAATTAGTTCTTGAAAATTTTAACATGGTATGAGAGCTTAGATCAATTTAGGAAACCATAAGGTCTCTAAGCATTTGCAATGTTGTCAAGGGAAATGAGTTGAAAAATTACACATAGTAGCAAGATATTTGTATACATAAAAATAATGGCATATATTCACACACTATACACCTTTGTACATATATACACAAAGATTACACACATTTACATGGTTATATATAATAAATTTCTACAAATATATAGACTACACATTTGGATATTATACATATGTGTTTGTGGTCTATATACATGTGACCATATACACAATTGAAAAGTGTGAAGGATGGACAGTGGTAGAATCTACTGACCAAGAATCTTCCACTAGTAATATCTATGAATGAAATATAACTTACAAGCAACTGAAATGGAGAGTGGTTGATAGTAGACAAACTATTCCATGGTTGTCAGTTGGAACTTGGAAGAGGGCAACATCACAATATAACTCAAGAATAACTTGAAACCCTTAGTTGTAAACCTAAATCTTCTATATTCTATGTCCTTCTATAGGCAGTAAGAACAGAGAAGGTGTTCTCTTTGCTTGGGACCTAGGTCCCATCAAATTCATGAAGTGGTAAAATTCTATCAGTGGGTGGACTTCCTTTCTTAAGTTAAAGATTCATCGATGTCATATTTTCATACCCAATTTAGTTCTTGGTTTGACAAATAATTTAGTTATGCATAAAACTACCTATGTTTAACAATGTTTTTGATAAAGGTAAAAGCAGGTTTTGAAGGGGCCCTAAAACCCTATACATAAAGGTCACTTAAGATATTCAACAAAATCCCACTAAACGAAATGGGTCAAGACTAAAGAGTGGCTTTTACAATAGGCATCCACATGCAAGGATTCAAGCATAAAACAATCATAATGCAACCCATAACTAAGAATAAATCCAACACTAGTATTTTCCTAGAACACCCCTCTGATGGGAACGAAGAGTAATATCAAATGAAGAGGAGGCCTTCTTTTTTTTTCCCTTTGACAATGATCCAAACCTCTTCAACTCTAGCCACTTCAACCTGCCAATGTAGAGTATCATTAGCCGATCCAGGGCAATCCCAGCTACCAACAGAGGCAACTAGAAAACTAGTTGACTAAATAGGAGCCATATACTCCATATCACCATGAGAAGACAAAAGTGCTACCTCCCCAGCCAAACTAGAAAATGAAACAACCGGAGAGATAGGAAGAAATATTCATCATCCATTGAGACCTACAAATTCCCTGTCGATGGAAAACCTCCAGTAAAAGATAAAACCCTAGCCGAAGCAACCAACAATGATCACATGCTATAATCAATAATCAAAATGAAAAAGAATTTAAAAATGTCACATATTTTTATATATATAAGAGCTAATAAACTATATATTTATTATATAATTATAATATTGTTTTATTTTTTATGTTATTATTTTACATCACATATCTATATATTAATTTTAGGTAAAATATAAGTAGTATAATTATATTTATTATTGTAAAGTATATTTTTTAAATTATCATATATATACAAAGTAATATATTTTTATAATTAATCACTAATTAATATTTTAACGATAATATTAAAAATCAATAGTAGTTGTGATATAATGAATTATAATAAATTACATTCTTTTAGGTTGAAA
Organism: Chamaecyparis obtusa; assembly: GCA_027943335.1. Lineage (NCBI taxonomy): Eukaryota > Viridiplantae > Streptophyta > Pinopsida > Cupressales > Cupressaceae > Chamaecyparis > Chamaecyparis obtusa. The sequence goes on from BSBK01005000.1 coordinate 71,993, forward strand.
TAAATTGATGTCAAATATGGTGTAGTATCTCCTATTCTTTTTAAATATGTTTTAACATGTATGAATTGTTCCAATATAAACTATAATTATATTTGAATCAAATATTTTAATTTATTTAAAAGTAAATAAAATAAATAATTTCTTAAGCCATAGTAAATTAGGTATGATCAATAGTTAATGACTGAATTACTCGGATATTTTATTTATGCATCCTCATGATGTGATCATATAAATTTACTCAAGTATTGTACTTATCCTTCATGTTGAATTTTTTTCCATAGTTTGATTAATATTAATATGGTTTCCATATTTTTACTAATCTCTTTAAGTATCTGAAAAGTGAAAGGCTAAGAAATCTATACAACAAAACATATTTTTTTATTTGTGGCTTTTTTCTATTAAAACTACCTTCATTTATAGAGGTCTAAGAATTCTCTATAATTATCTAGAGTCATACAACACAATAAGGATACTGGTGGGATGGAAAAATGTAGATGGGTAGTAGAAGATGAACTTGAATTTTAAGTGCAGTGTTAAATAGATATAATGATATTTGGTATGGAAAGTTTCCGAATTAAATTTATTTGTTGACGATGTGTTAAGGTGTGGTGGTAGAAATTAATGCTTACAAACACCCCTCATAATTTTTTCCACTAAAAATTTCTATCTCAATAATGTCCATTTTTTGGCATAGATATTCAAAGTTATTCTTCAATAACGCCTTAGTAGAAATGTCTTCTAATTGATCTTTAGATTTGTATAAGTCAAGTTAGAATTCCCTATTGTGAATGAATCCTTGAATGAAATGATACATTGTATCAATGTTCTTGGTCCTCCTATTAAATACATGATTCTTTGATAATGAAATGGTAAACTTATTATAGAAAAGGATTAGTGTTTTGATTAAGTAAAAATAGGTTTTACAAGGACCTTAAACCTATAACAAAGATTTAAAAGTATAGCGATAAAGTTTTACAGTAACTATACTGCAACACAAAATAACATAAGATTAAACATCTAAAACAATAGGCATAAATCAAAAAATCCCACAGAGGGATAGCAAAAATATAGGACAAAAAAAGAAGATTTCTAAAAGTTGGATCTACAACTTGATGTACCTGGTGTCCATCTGATTAATTCACTTGGCTCCCTCGCATGCTCCTCGGCAGGCTACCACTAATGGCCTTGATGTCACGAGGAGTCAATGCTGTCGACTCGAAGTCTAAGGCATATATCCCATGGGAGAAATATGTCTCCCACAAAACAACTATTGCTAACCCTAAGGCAGTTTCTCAAGCAAGCCTAGTGGTTTCCAAAGTCATTGTAAGAGGCGACGCTCTACAAGATGGAGAAAAATGACCAGCCACCCCCAAAGCAAAGTCCTTCAAGAAAGTCATCCAGAATGAACGTGTTCTGCTAGAAGGAGCAGCCTTCCTCGCAAGTGCATTCCAGGGGATTTATGTTACCGAAGGAGATGGAGGTAAGGATCATATTCCTCCCAAGTTATTTATTAAACTTAATCTGTAAATGAATGTTGCTATCAATCAGGAGAAATCTAAGCTTAAAGAATGTGCTATTTTTTTTTGTTGTAGTAGATAGTTCGAAGACCCCTCTAGGAATTTTATTAATGATTGGTTTCATTAAATATGTGTAAAAAAATTAGGTTTTCATTTCTCATATTGTCGTATGATCCAAAATGATTTTTTTATTTTTTTTTCCTATGACCCTAAAGCGCAGAAAGCTATTGTGGGAAAGTAATTTTGGAGAGTTTGCCCCTATGAATTTAGGGAAATTCCTTGGTCTCGCAAAGCCTCCCAAGATGAATTCCTAGCCCTATCTAGCCCAAGGTGGATAATCATTGGTAATCCTCCTCCATTTTTTTTGAACCTCATTCTACTTTCGCTTGAGCTGATAGGCAAAGTGCTTAGGATTGACCAGTCTAATACTCTCATTCCTAACACAGATGTTCATGTCCTTCTCTCTCTTAAGCCCAGTGTTGACCTCCCTGAAACCCTCCAATTTGACATTGACCCTAAGCTTGCATGTTGCCCAATTATTTTCCTGGGTGGTTTAGGTGGTTGCTTTGTGTGTAGGAAAGAAGGCCACAAAAAGCAAGAGTTCCCTATTATCTTGAAGAGGAATGCACTAAATAAAAAAGTTGTTCCACCTTTGAACCCTAAAATCATGATAGGCCCATAGTTACAATCCTCTTCTTCCAAGATCAATGCTGCTCCAGAGCTTCCCCCCACCATTCAGATCTCACCCCCTAGCTTGGAACCAAGACTCCTCTCGTCTAAGTGCTACATTGGACAGCCTAAAAGGAAAATTTCATTCCCTCCCATAACTCCCAAAAGATATGGCTACCATCTTGAAACCCCTCAAAGACTTTCCTAATGTTGAAACCCTTGATTTTGGGCTTTTTGGTCCTAAGCTAAAATAATAATGTAGAACCAAGAATGCTTAACAACTGGTTGTTAATAAAATCAGAGATAGAGCTCTAAAAAATAAAAGTGACCCTCAACCCAAGTGGAAAATTTATTCTTGTCTTCTTCAAACGTAAAGGCCTCTGAATAATTAATCTCCTCCCTCTATTCTCCCTACAGGTAGGGTAGACAGACCTCAGGCCTCTCCTATTTATTCCATACCTGATGAAATAACCCCTGCCCCTATCTAGGTGGTGGAGTAGGAGGGAATTCTCCCCCTCCTATCAATGAAGATAAACTGAATGTCTTCTCAGTTGTTGTTATCCCAACACCCTCTCCCCTTCCACCACCACTTGATATATGGAATTATGTATTTGTTGAGAAGACGTGTGAGGTTGGGTCCACCCTCCTTGTAGGGAGAACAAAGATGGGAGATGTGTAGAGGCATGACTAGGAGCTTGAGGAAGGAGAGATTGACATCTCATATTCTACCCAACAGAAAGATAGCTCAGAAGAGTCATTTTTTTTTGCAGTTGATCTCTCCAAAGATAATAAAGTGGAGGATCAATCCATAAAGGAATGTTCTATAGAATTGGGCTTTGTTAAGAAGAAGAAAAGGGGAAGGCCCCTTCTAACCAGTGGGAATCCTAAACTTTCTAAGATCCCTAGAGTGGATATGCCTAAATGCTTTAAAGGATTTAAGAAACTCATGGATACTGACTAATAATCAATTTTTCTATGTTATTAAACTATGCATCTTGGAATGTTAGAGGACTAGAAGCCTCTAATAGGAAGTATGTTTTCAAGAGACTCCATAATTCATATATAAAATTAGACATTTTAATGGTTCAAGAGGTCAAAGCAATAGGGTTTGAACTTGATATTGCCCTCAAATGTATTTGGAAAGATGCAACTGCATTCTCTACTAAACACCCTAGGGGAAAGTGTGGGACCTCTATCATGATTAGCCCCACATGGAAAAATGTTGTCCAAATGTGGGGAATCTCACCCTGTAATAGAGCTATTTGGATTAGGATGAAGGTCAAAGATTTTGAATTTGGAATCTCCTTAGTATATGCTCCAAATGAATACAATGGCAAGATTGAATTATGGAGGTGGTTAGATGATTTAGAGTCTATCCTTTGGATTATAGAAGAGGAATTCAACATGGTGGAGAGGGCCCAAGATATGATGGGTGGACTTAGGTTTGAATGGAAAGGAAATGAACCCCTCTACTGGTGCAGATTGATTAACAAACTTAACCTATTCGACCCCCTTGCAGGAAACAAACTGAATCTAATGGTATCTAGTATAACTAGTCTAATTTACAAAGAGGAGAGAGAAGGATATACTCTAGATTGGATAGGTTCTACCTTAATAAGCTCTGGTTTAGCTATCAGCCTCCTCCTAACAACAATTGTGTGAAGGTTCTGCCCTTCACCCTGTCAGATCACCACCCCATCTTTTCTTGCATTCAGCTCATTGGAGACCAAGTCTCTAATGCTCCCCCTAAACAAGGATTTTCTTTGAATACTTCCCTCTTAGGAGATGAGGATGTTCAGGCTGCGGTCAAGATCATTGCCTAGTATAATGAGAATATTGCACAACATGATTCATAAATTGACAGATGGAATCAAACCACTAAATTTGGGCACAATATGCTTAAAATCATTAGGATTAAGAAGGCCAAAGACTCTAGAATTTTATAGTATAAGATGGTGGAGCCTCTGTAAGAGGAGGAGGCTCAGATTTTGGTCAACCCTTCCTCTAAAGAGCTACTTGAAAAGGTTATTACTTGTAGAGATTCCCTCAGAAGGATTTAGGTGGTCAAAAGTAGAGGGGATAGGATTAGAGCCAGGATCAAATGGATTAATCTAGGAGATAGAGGATCTAAGCTCTTATTTCAAACCCTTGAGAAGAAAGAACCAAGGCATAAGATTGCAAGTATCAGAGTTCATGACTCTGTGGTCACTTCTCAGCAAGAGATTGTCAAGCCTTCTCCTCCTTCTATAAGAACCTATTCACCTGAGAAGATTTTGACCCCTCCATGGAGGAAGCCAGGGATAAGATCAGAGCCCTTATCCCTAAGAAGATAGGAGAGGATGAGGCTAAGTGTTTGAACAAGGAACTTTCTATGGAAGAAATCAATAAAACCATTAATCAAATGGCTAATGATAAAGCTTCGTGTCTAGATGGGTTGCCAATTGAGTTTTACAAGACCAACATAAATTGGATTGGGCCTAAACTTCTTCATATTTACAAAGAAGCTATTGAAGCAGGCACTCTTTGCCCAAAAATAAATTTTGGCCTTATTAAAATCATTCCTAAAGAGGGTGATTGGCTTCTAATAAAAAAATAGAGACCTATTACTCTTCTAAATGTTGTCTACAAGATTTTAGCCAAATTACTTGCAGTAAGAATAGAAAATCTTCTTCCCTTAGTTATCAATAGCACCCAAACATGATTCTTTAAATGGAGATAAATCCTTGGGAATCTTATCACATGTTGGGAGACTATGAATTGGGCAAAAATTTTAGGACATAATTGAGCCATGCTCCTCATAGACTATGAAAATGTATATGATAGAATTGAGTGGAGATTCATCATGATGATGTTGGAAACCTTAGGGTTTCCTTCTTTCTTCTATAGGATGGTATCAACACTTCTCTATGGTGCCATGGATTTAGTTGAAGTCAATGGAGTTGGATTCGAGTTCTTCAGCCTCTCTAGGTCTATCAAGAAAGGATGCCCCCTAGCTCCCTCTCTGTTTGTTATTGTTGTAGATTCTTTGCACTACCTCCTCAGAGATGATTCCCTCTCCCCTAGGGTGAAAGGTATCCAATAATCAGGATGTCTCCAATGTCTAGTTTGTAGATGAAACCTCCATCCTCCTTCTCCTTGAAGAAAATAATATGAGACTTTTGATGAACAAGCTTGACCTTTTCTGCAATGCATCTAGTAGCAAAGTCTCTCTATCCAAATCCATTATGTTGGGATGGGAACGGAACCCACCTGATTGCTGGGGAAACTATGATTTTTCTTGGGGAGGTCCAAACCATATGGTCAAATATTTGGGTATCCCCTTCTCCATATACCTTAATCTAAATTAGATGCGGGATTGGATCTTTGAGAGGATAAATAGGTAACTCACCAAGTGGGAAAGTAACCTTCTTTCCTTTCCAAGAAGATTTCAGGTATGCTAGAAGATACTCTCCTCCTATCCTATATACTTCTCCTCCATGTGGCTATTTAATCAACACCAGTTCAGCTCTATTCAGAAGGTTATCAAAGATTTTCTTTGGGCATAGGGTAGAGGGAATAAAAGGTTTCATGTAGTTTCCTGGGAATAGTGCTCAAAATATAGATCTTGAGGAGTTCTAGGGCTCAAGGACTTTAAGTCACAAGGCATAGCATTAGCTTTCAAGTGGATGACTAAAGCAGGGGAGGGAGAAGAGCCATGGAAAGTACTGGTGACAAACAATCTTCAATTGGCTCACTTTAGTAGACCAAAAGGTTGGCAAAAACTTTGTTTTACTGACATCCTCACTATTGATGCTAATGTTGTGGTTCATGGATCTAGTATTTTCAAGAGTATATAGAAGGCCTGGAAGTATGTTAAGTGTTTCCTAAATAATAAAGGACCAGTTGAGAATAATGGGAATATCTATAGGCTCAAATCCATTTGGGGGAACCTAAAACATGAAGATAAAACACTAGCACTTCTACAGGATTGTTCAACAAAGAAGTGGACTAGAATAGGTATTGCAACTTTTGGAGATATCATCCAGCAAGGTATGCCTCCCTCTTGGGAGTGGTTTGAATCCCAATGTAGTATACCCAAAACCCAATGGAGAAGCTACTATGTCCTCAAAGATGCCTTTGGCTCCCTAGGTCTAGTGAAAGGAAGTTGCACTGAATCCTATTGTAGCTTCCAATTTCTCTAGCCTAACAATACCCCCCTCCGCCTTGGTAAGTCAAAATAACTTTACTAGTTGCTGACTAATAATTGTGACATCATTTCCCATGTGAATCATAAGTTGGGCTTTGTAATCCAAGACTTAGAATGGATGAAATACTTTAGGCTACGGTGGACCAGGCTAGAAGAACTGAAGGTCTCTTGCTTTCTATCAAAACTGATCCTGCACAAGCTACCATTTAAGAAACCTGGGGGAGAACCAAATATCTTCTCTATGTGTAAACAACCTGAATATATCACCCATGTTTTCTTTGAATATTTGTTTTCCTCTAAAATCTAGAACATGTTTGGACTATCCTATAAGACCCACTTTGATGCTCTAAATATAATCTCTGGCACTATTAACTACAACAAATTCTATAACTCATTTTGGTCTTTGCTTTCCTCTATTATTTTATGGTTCATCTGGAAGGTTTGGAATAATGATGTACTTGCAAGTAAGAATGGGAACATTACTAAGTCTCGCAATAGACTCATATATTTTGACATTGCTATGCAGGTCACGTTGATCATAAAGATGAAGGAGAACAAGTTCTTGCAAGTGTTGAGGGATGGGAAAAATACCATAGAGAAATCAGAAATAGCACATGGATATACTATAATGAAAGACAAAGATGAGTTTGAGATCACCCTTGTGGAATTCATTAAATAGCTGAAGCATGAAAAGAGAGATGAGGATCATAGATGATAGAGACTTCAAATTCATTGGCTACAACTCAGTCTCCCTGGGCACTAACAATGAAGAGGAAGAAGAAAGAGACACCCCTTCTTGAACTCTATGGTGTCTCTTTTATCTAGCAAGATACTTTTTTAAGATAGTAATGTAATAGAAGCTGATTGTATCACTTAGTAGTACTGATAATTTTTGTAATACTCTAAGAACTCTACTCCTCTTTGTTTTGTACTAAACAGTTTATAAATTATATGCAATAGAAAAAAAAAAAGATAGGAAAACCATGAAAAAGATATCTACATGCACTTCATTAGGTCCTTATCCTAGATCATTATAAGTTGCATCTTCCTAGCAAAGTTCTTGAGGTCCTCTGAGTCCTTTCAGTCTTTGTCATCTTCGGTGGCAAATTTTCTTGTGGTAGCTCATGTATGCTTTCCCAGTCTTGTAGTGTCTTTCACCTCCTTAACCTCTTTATCTTCCTTCTCTTGTACCATCTTGTAAACCAATATCTTGGCGTATTCAATGTGGGCTCTGAGACTAACAAGGCATTACTCACCAATTTATGTCATAGAATCTCCTAAGTTTTCCACTATGTTATTCAGCATATGGACCCTGCCCTCAAATTTTCCATCCATAGCTTTGTCCTCCTCTTTAGGTCTTTTTTCCATTTCTCATACCTTGATTAGTGTTGCTTCCTCTTGAATATGCAATAAAGTTTATAAAATTTGATGCATCCATATGGATTGACATGCTTTGGTAGTTACAACTATAAAAAAAAATTAGGTGATGAAATTGTCATAATATGTTTCTTCTTTGATGCCTGTGACACAATTCGTATTGTAAGATGAAAGAAGTACTCAGAAGTAATATTCCTATAATCTATGCTACCTAAAAATCAATATTAGTATAACTAATCAAAAAAAAATTATTAGTTTCGAATGTAGATTTCCATATCTTGTTGTTCCTCCAACATATCTTAGTATTCTTTTTCTAACTTGGTAGTGAAAATTTTGAGTTGACTCCATGAATCTTGAGATCAAAATTACACCATAAATAATGTTTTTCCTAGTAGTTATCATATACAACAAACTTCCAAAAATTCTTTTAAACATAGTTGGATTGGATCAACATTTGACCCCTTATACTCTTTTCTAGCTTTTTCTCCTCATGTAATTAGTGTTGATATTAGATTACAATCTATCAATTTAAATTTTCTGCAAACATAGTTTTTATACTTTTACTAACAAATGATGATACCTTTGTCTGATTGAATAACTCCAATTTCTTATAAGTATCTCTTCAAACCCAAATCTTTCATCTCAAATTGTTCATCATTACTAGCTTAAACATGTCTATTGACAAATTTCTAGTGAATATCAAGTCATTAAAATACAAACATGCAATCAAAATTTTACCTTTCTTGTTCGTATTTATATGCAATGTGGTCTCATTGTTACTCTTATTGAATTAATTACTTATCATGTATGAATCAATCTTATTATACGAAGCTCTAGGTGCTTGTTTCAAACTATAAAGTTCCTTTTTTTAATTTAAATACTTCATTTACATGCCCATACACCACATAACTAGGTGACTCCTAATCATAAACATATTCATGAAGAAAACAATTCTACAAAGCTTATTTTAAATCTATTTTCTAGCCTTTCAAATTATTATGCATAATTATTGTGGAAAGAGTTAAAACTGTATCATGTATAGAAAGTGGGGTAAATGTTTTATTTCTTTCAATAGAGTTAATTTCTTCATTCATTGCCTTGATCGATGATTTATCTTCGTTTATTATTTCTTCAAAATATAAAGAATTATATGAAAATAAAGAAAAAACTGAATACATGTCAACATCATCTTCATCATGATCATATGTATATTTCTTTTAAGCTTTAAATTATTTTCTTATCTCTATACCTTGGTCTTGTGGATGTAGAATTTGAATCAAAACTTATATTTGAATCTTGAGTAGAATGTTCTTGATGATTAGATGGTATGGCTTGCACAAAATTTTTAGATGGAGTACTTGGCGGTGTTTGAAATTATTGATCACTTAGTTTTTTTGGTTATTCTTCACTTTGAGATATTGATGCTCCCCCATGACTATTTTGTTATCATTTCCATCCCATGATTCTTCTTCCTTAAATTCAACATCTCTACTGATTATACATTTCTTTGAAATAGAATTATACAATCTATAAGATTTTGATTGCTCATTGTAACCAAGAAAAATAAATTTTTCACTTTTATCATCTAATTTTCTTCTGAATTTAGTTGGTACAAATGAATAATAAATACATTCAAAATATCTTAAATAGATACATTGTGTTTCTTACCATTTCACACTTCTTGTTGAATTTTGTTCTGAATTTTTTTTTGTAAGACTTATATTCAAGATGTATTTTGCACATGCTAATGATTATTCCTAAAAATCATTGGATAAATTATTGGCCCTAAACATATCGCTAGTTATATCCATTATGGTTATGTTCTCATCTCTACTACACCATTATGTTGTGGCGTGTAGGTTGTTTTAAACTATTTCTCAATTCCCATGATTTCTATAAAAATCCAAAACATTATTAAAATTAAACACACAACCTCTATCAATTCAAAGTACCTTGATGTATAGGCCATATTTTTTCCACCTAATCTTTAAATTCCTTGAATTTATCAAAATATTTTTCCTTCCATTTGAGAAATTATATCCAAGTCTTCCTACTAAAATCATCAATTAATGTTAAAAAATATATACTTCATCCTAAAGATCAAGTCTGCATTGGTCCACATATATTTGTGTGAACTAATTGTAATGGTGCTCTTCCTCTATATGAACTTCCTACTAGAAAAATTTCTCTATGTTATATTTCAAATATACATCTTTCACATGAGCTAGGTGGTTGCACTATTGGTGGTAATCCTTTCATCATGTGTTTCTTTTGCAAAAAACTTAATGCATCAAAATGAGGATGTCCATACGTCAAATACAAAACCATAAATGGTCTAAGAACACCATCTTAAAATTGAATTCTTATGTTTCTTAAATGTAATAAATTTGGAGGGGAATTTGATTCCTTGTCATACGGACTCTTGCAAATAACTTTCCACCAGGATCCCTATCCAAGATTGCACAAACATCATTATAAAAGAAAAGGTTGTACCCTTTTTGAATTATCTATCTAATGTTCATTAGATTGTGTTTTAATCCAAGCAAAAAATAAATATTGTGAATATTTATATTGTTTCCCCAATTTTGGTTGAAATATTTATAACACCTTTTCCCATTATAGATACTTTACTATCATTTTCTAGTTTTACTTCATATTTCATAGAATCATCCAGACTAGCAAATAACTATTTATCTCTAGTCATATGATTGTTATAACTGCTATTTAGAAACCATATATCACTAGAACTTTGTTGAGAGACACTGCAAGTTATGAATAAACTTTCTAAACTATTATCAGATATACCTAAGTAATTAACACATGTTTTTCATTCTCTCTTGTTTCTTCCTACATTGATTTGCAAAATTATCAAATTTCATACAATAATGATATTGAATTCGAGATATGTCAAACCTTGATGATGGTTGTTGAAATAGAGTTTTCCCATGTCCTCTATTAAAACTTTGTTTTTCTTCTTGATTTGGAGTCATACGTTCATCTCTACATATGGATTTTCCTCTTCCTCTATAGTGCAATATGCTTCCTCTTCTCTAAAATGACACATGTCCTCTAAAATAATTATCCAAAGAAGAATTGCTATTTCTATTTATTTTTTATTCATGAGATAAAATTGACCCCATTAACTTATTAATAAATATTTTTGTCAAATCCTTGGACTATTTTGTGGAAACTACAATGGCATAAAATTTTCTAGGTAGACTATGAATCTGCACCTTTCATACATACACTTTAAAAATCACGCTTTAATATTTACAATTTACCAACCTTAACTTTTGATGTCCCTTGATATGTTGTTACTAAAAAATCCTATTCTATCTTAGATTTTTTAGCTATAGAAACATCAAGAAAAATAATTTCATCTAATACTTCATGAATTAGAAATAGTGCTTTAACTTAATTTTTTCTATTATCTTGTAATTTATCTTTTTGGTCTTGTGATAATGTGGCTTGATCATGTAGTTCAAAAAACCCTTTTGAACAAGATCCCATATCTCTTGAGAACAAAATAATGTTTTCATTTTGATAGCCAAAAATTCATAATTTTTAGCAAAAAAAATAGAATTTGAGGTTGAGCTATACTACTTCTTGATGCCATATTAATGCTTACTTTAGTTTCATTCCTCGCCTTTTTGTATAACTATATTCTTTTACAATTAAAAATGACAATTTACAAATTTATTTACAAAGCAAAAATACTAGCCAAATTTGAGCAACAAAAATATAGCTTGAACTTTTAACAATTAACCACAATACAATATGTCTTTTAAACCTTTTCAACAAATATCTTCTTATTGGACTTCAATCTTTTAAAATGGATTCATAACTTCTCTCAAAAATTGATTGGACTCCTCTCCAACAACTATTCTCCAACTTTAACTAGCTTATTTGTTGATCCATCCTTAAATCTACAATCATTCAAACATTAGAAGATTCATTCAACTGCTACAACATTTTAAAACTAGTTCTCTTCAAACAACAATAGATATTCTTCCTCTCCAAACTCAAGGTCTTCAAGCTTTGATACCAATTTAAAAGGTAGAGCAAGATATGACAAAAAACAATTTTTATTCCTTGCTTGCTTCGATTATAATTGCCTCTATTTATAGAGGCTTGAGAATGCTCTAGAATTCTCCATGGTCATGTACAACACAATATGTATGGTGGTCGACTAGAAATTCCTAGACAAGAGGTGGATGATGTTTCAATTTTAATTGTAGTGTTTAATAGAAATAGTGATATTTGGTATGCGAAGTTTTTTTATTAAATACATTCGTTGACAATGCATTTATGTATGGTGGTAGAAATTAATGTTCACCAAACAAAAAGTAACAATTATTGTATGGAAAGTCTTGTTAATGATGTAAATATATGATGTGAGTGAAATAATTGTACAAATTGATGAATTTGTTTTACAAAAATAGAATTTGTAGAAATCTTATTTTTAAATATTTTATATTCATAATTTTTATCAAAATAATTTAATTATGGACAATGATTGAATAAATAAACTAAAAATTAAATGTAATGAATGTATAAATATTGTTATAGAGGGAATTAATAATAAATAGCCATAAAGATTCTATATAAATAGAACAAAATAGCGAGTGCAATTATTTTTATTAGTGATTGTGTCAGCAAGTGTGCTATATATTACACAAATTTTAGTCGCTACCTTAAAAAACAAAATGCATTATGGTTTTAAGTTTATTTAATTTACAATACAAACAATCGTATAAGATATACTTTTCTCTTACATTATTTTAATTTTAATTTAATTAATAGTTTAAATCTACACCATTTAATTAAATAATAAAAATTTTAAAAAAATTTGCATTGACAATTTCTTAAATTCTAATACTCTGATTTTTAATTTAATTATGCCGAAGGAATTTCTTATATGAAATGGATTAGCCTGGGTTAACCCGATCGACGACCGTCTAGCATGTCGTACACATGCAAGATGATTGAATTGATCGGAATCGTTCGGACTGCTTCGAAAAACCTGAATTTGTAAACTTTTAGCAGTGTGAATGTGACTACAAAGCTATTAATTAACTCGCCAGCAACCGGAGTTAGGTTCGCATTTTATGAGACACACCTTGCTTCTTTTCTTCTTTTTCGTCCATTTGCAGTGCTGACGAATTTGTCAAAAGTGACAGATGCTGACGAATTCGTCAGAAGGCTCTAAAGAGAGGGAAATTTTTGTGGGTGTTAAGCGAGTGGCCGATACATGAAATATGAAACGCATGCTTTCATTTGGGCAGCACTTATACCAGTTCCCCTTCGCCGAATTCTGATAAACAGACAGAAATATGTGGTAGATTAATCAATTTCAGTCGATCGACTACAATTTTGACATTGCTGTTGGAGCAATTTTATTTTCATGTCTACGAAATTGGGATTAGAGAAAGTGACTTCTATGGATCCAATGCAATAGGTTAAAACTCAAATTTACTTGCATATGGTCGATTATTAAAAATAACAAATTTTTTTTCAAAATTTGATCACTACATATCGGAGCGCATGCCAACGACTCTAAAACCATGGAGAAAATAACCATTTGACAAAGAATGAGTTTTTCTTTTTCACTTTTTCATTCTTTTGAATTAATGTTGAAATTGATTTCGTTAGTTTGTTTGTTGAAAGTGATGCCTATGAACCGGGTTTTCTTTGTTGCCTCTGTAATATGAGGATTGATAGGATTTTTTTCAAGTGGTGTGATTGTTCCACAAAGGAAAGCATATCTAGACAAAAAAGATGATCAGATTGATTAATCAGGCAACAAGAATGATGACCCTGCAACAACAGTCAATTACACCAGCTCAATGCATATTTATGTTCTTTCAGTTGGGTTGGATGCATGAATGGTGCCTAGGACTGGCAAAGGCATAATTATGTGTGCTTGGGATTGGTGGGGGGAAAATTTGGGCAGATGACTTTTGGTACATTGTAGTTAAAGGCTGCCTTGCATTTGCTTGATTGAACAAAATATTCAAACTAGTATATGGTAGAGATTTCATTCAATTCTTGACATTATTATCGATTATTATATGTTATTATGAAGTATGAAAGAGTGTGCTATTAGTATCTATTCTCTTTGATGCCTCTGTAATATGCAGATTGATAGGAAGGCTTTTTTTTAAATTTGGTTTGCTTTCTCCACTTGTGGTTTGGCTGGTTCATAAAGCATACTAGATTGCCCATAGTGAAGGTGACGTTGGTTCTCCCAAATTATAGCATAAAATTTGTGGAATTCTTCTCAAGTTTGAGTGATCCAATGGTAAGATAATATTCTAGTGCAAACTATTTTCCTCTTGTACGAGGAGGTGTGAGATCTGTGGGTATTGATCGTAGTGGTGCTCTGCCTCCACCAATACCATTGCAGCTCAACCACCAAACAATATACGCAGGCCCACGTGAAGCAAACATGACTCCACTGCGCTCACTATCGGGTTTCACAGTGAGATAGTAAAAATTATGACAAACTACTCGCATCGCACTCACTATTGGGTTTCGCAGTGAGACAGTGAAAATTCTGACAAACTGCTAGCATCGCGCTTACTATCGGGTTTCAGAGTGAGATAGTGAAAATTCCAACAAACTACTTGCACCACGCTCAATATTGGGTTTCGCAGTGAGACAAGGAAAATTCTGACAAACTCCTTACATTGCACTCACTATCGGGTTTCGCAGTGAGATAGTACAAATTGTGAAAAAATCCTAGCATCACGCTCACTATCGGGTTTCACAGTGAGACAATGCAAATTCTCACAAACTCCTTGCACCATCCTCACTATCGGGTTTCGTAGTGAGAGTGCAAATTTTGACAAACTTCATTTTGCCTCTATCACATGAAACACATCGCCATCCTTTGTTTCCTGGCAAAGAAAGGATGAGAGAACGTCACATCTGCCTTTACGGTTGATAAGTCAGAACCCTTGGTCATGTAGAATCCCCTCAAATTGCTTGCAATCACCTTTAAAATTATGGATCAAAGATCTTATTTCGTAAAATTAATTTTAAATATTACTCGATAATCGAAGAAGACCACGGAAGAAGTAAATCAACAAAGATTAAAAATAAAATGTAACTTAATGAAGCCACGATGGCAGATTTGTTGGGATTGCTTTATTTTTAGTGGGTTGAATAATAGTTTTATATTTATTTTTCTGTTCCAATCGAATATGTTGTTGCCTCGCACCATTATCGTGTTTATCATTCTTATTAAATAGTGTTACATGTTATTGTAGAAATAATATGTAATATTAAATCTGTTCTGATGTCAGATTACTAAGTTAAGGTTCGATAAAGTAAAGTATAATGATGGGAATTTTGAAATAGAATACCGATTTTATGAGATACGATTTTATAGGAAAAAGTTAATACAAAATTACGGAAGTAAATGGCGGTGGGTTTGAATTCACAGTTCTAGTTGGATTGGACAATTGTGTGTTTTTGATAGAAAAAAGAAGCAAAAGGGTGCTGGCCTGAGGTACAAAGGGACTAGAGGCACATTAATAGCATGTTAATGGCCCTAATCATAAGTATTCTAGCAGCAATTTAATAGCAGAAAAAACCAAGTCTAATCTGCCTTTATCAAAAATAAAAACCATAGTACTTTTTAAAGAGATTAAAATAGAGTATCTGAAATGAATAGTAGCATATAAAATAACAGTTATAAGCTAGCAGGGCTGTACCAAGGACTAGGCAAAATTTTTTTAAAACCAGAGTCAAAATAAGAGAACTGAGGGCCATGCCCAGACCAAAAAAGGGAACTCATGAGCACCAACAATTAGTTCTTTCCCCCAAGATGTTTGGACATCAAGGTCCTGGCCCATTCCTCCTGTAGAAATAGGAAAAGATCCATGTTGTCCTCATCCACCTCCAGACTACCACCCACCAGTTTTTCCTACACATTGCAGAGGGTCATAGCTGAAGCATGCATGACCTTCACTGCAAATTTTTTAGTCATCATATAGTGATTCTTAAGATCCTACATGTCCTATTTGATGTCAGCAATATCCTTGTCCAAATTAGAAAATATCATCTTGAGTGTGCCTTTAAGTTCGTCTTTGCCAGCTAGGAACCCGGGATTGTGCTCAGTAGTGGGGGGCTTGTTTTGGTGATCAAGGGGTAGAGTCAGAGGCAGTTTAGGGTCATGGGGATTCTCCATGGTTTGCTTTGGGCTTCGGGGGGAGTGTTACTAGTCCTATTCACTCTCATGTGGTCATTAGAAGATGCTTTTGTGGACTTAGTGGAGTGAGAGTCATTTTCAGACAGGGATTTCTCTTTAGAGGCTGCTTCCAACATTCTAGTCTTACACTTCTCCTTCACTATTTTGTTGGACCTTCGGTGACCCAAGCCACCAAGGTCAATCCCCAGCTTGACCTAGCTCTCCAACATTCTCTTTTTTTTGGGCTTACGTTCCATCTCAGGAGTACTGTTAGGCTCCTTTTGATCTTTCATCTCAAGACTCCAACACATGAAACTCCTCCTACTATTCCCTCTTATTAAAAGGATTTTTGACACATTTTTTGTGGGTTCTACCCTCTTTGGGAGAAAGGTTAGTTTCCTGCATAACCTAAATGGATTGGGAGGTGGATTGAGTGGGGTTTTCAGTTTTGGACGGGGAATGCTCCTAGGTCACCTCTTGGATAACCGGGGGGGTTGGGGTAGAGGGAAAATAGCCTTGTGGAAGTGGTAGATATAGAGAAGGAGGCCCTGATTGAGGATAGGGGTTGATTTGTTAGGGTTCTCCTTAATATCCAAAATATTACTTTCTAAGGAATGCAAGAGGTAGAATGGAATGAAAATTAAGTCCTTATTTCTAATGTGATTTAGAAAAGGAAAGTGGTAGTAGTAGAACATCGTAAAATTACCTTCGAGGGTGAAATACTTCATTACAATGAGGCAAAGCTTGGGCCAGAATTCCAGAAACTCTTCCCGGCTGAAACACCCATGCTTCTTGACTAGATTCTCTCCTTCCCTGAAGAACTGGTTGAGACTACTGGGGTCAGGCATCCGGCTCATTTTTTTAGACTTTCTCCCTTCCATGGAGAGACCCGTCACCTTATCTATTACCTCCTCATTAATTTGGAAATGGATGCCAATAACTGAGACATTCTTGTTATTCGAGGATGAAATGAATTGTTTAGATATTCGCTCATCATGCCCACCTTTCATGCGCTCCATAAAACCCCATATACCACTCTCTCTCCAATAGTGGGTCACCAGAGGGTCCGAGGTGAAGGTCTCATCAATTTTTTCTCACTCGATGCGAAGGTCTCATCAATTGGACAATTGTGTGTTACGTATAAATTGGTTATCATTTCCTTTTCTAAAATTTTAATAATTTATATGGACCCTACTTAATGGTAAGCCTCTTAAAATTTTTCCTAGTTGAATAATAAGGATATTATTGTTATAACCAAATAATAATAATAAGGTATTGTACTATTATATATTTAAAAATAGATTACAATAGGGATAAAAATAATGTAATATTTTTTGATTTTTTTTTATATAAATAAATAATAATTATATAATTAAAATTAAGAAAATTGTGTAGGCATTAGCATGTGAGGGTTAATAGCATGGATGTTTCAATCTTGTCCTCTATTAAGTACCATGGTAATTTGAGTATATAAGTACCATGGTCATTAAACTTTATTAATTCAAAATATGAAAAGTATGAAAAATATCTTATGATTTCAATTTGAGGGAAAAAAATCAAATAGTGAAAAGACAATTATAAATGAAAACATTGCGAATGATGCCATAACTGAAGGTGTATCAAATAGATATAATTTGTATATTTTAGTCTAAATCTAAAATAAACATAAAACAATATTTTATAATGTTGACAATTATCTTTTGAGTAAAATGTAAAAAATATGGATAATTTGTCATTACCATATGGATAATTTTAATAAAATGAATCAAAAAATTTAAAATTAAAATTATTTATATCTTTTAAGGAAAATGCAAAAAATAATTAAAATTAATCAAAATTACTCTAATTTATAATTTATTAATATGTTTATAAATTTCATAAGTGTGTTATTTATTATTACATATTTAAATAGATTTATTAAATAATAAACAACATTTAATATAATGAAAGTGTGTCTCTCAAATACTTAACACATAATGATTCTTTCAAAAGTAACTAAATATTAAATAATTACAAATTCGCTAAAACCTACAAGTTTGTTTAGACATAACCTATGGTGATGTGATAAGCCATCACAAAAAACAATTGAATAATAATGATTTTTTTAAAAATCTAAAATGTATGCATATAGAAATTAAAAGTCTAATAGTAGTATTATTTAATTTTTAATTAAATATATATCATTTAAAATAAATATCGATAATTTTTAAAATAATATTATTTACTTTTCAAATATAAATAATTACGATATTAAAATTATATTTATAACGTAAATAATCTTTTAAATATTATAATACATATACATATAGATATTATATGTATACTTTAGAGTGCATGTCCAACATTCGATATAACATATCTAATAAAAAAATATCTTAAAAGTAATTTGGAATAGTAAATTTAGGGTTTAAATTTTAATATTTAATTAATGTTAGAGTTTAGGCTTGCATATTTGAATATTAATCTTATATAAAAATTAAGTCAAATTTTGTTAGGAAAAAAATTCTTTTTGAATTTTAATGATTAATTTTATCTATTATAATAAAATATTTCCCTCCACAAAGTTAATAATTTTTTTTTCAATTTCAATGCTTATTTTTACATCATTACTTATTGAAGTTAAATATAATTTTACATTTTTTAAACATATAATTAACTTTAATAACTTTTATGAATATAAAAATGATCAAGGATAAAAGCCATTAATCATGTAATTTTTAGGGTTCCATTAAGGTTTTTACGGCCAATATGAAATTTTCAAATAAAATGAGCTTGACTAGTGCTCAGGACTGGCAAAGGCATAATTATGTGTGCTTGGGATTGGTGGGGAGAAAATTTGGGCGAATGACTTTTGGTACCATGCCCCACTGCTAAGGGCATTGTAGTTGAAGGCTGTCCTGCATTTTCTTGATTGAACAAAATATTCAAACATGTATATGGTAGAGATTTCATTCGGTTCTTGATATTATTATGGATTATTATATGTTATTATGAAGTATAAAAGAGTGTGCTATTAGTATCTATTTTATTTGATGCCTCTGTAATATGCAGATTGATAGGAAGGATTTTTTTTATTTGGTATGATTTCTCAACTTGTGGTTTGGCTGGTTCATAAAGAATACTAGATTTCCCATAGTGAAGGTGACGTTGGTTCTCCCAAATTATAGCAAAAAATCTGAGGAATTCTTCTCTAGTTTGAGTGATCTAGTGGTAAGATAATATTCTAGTGCAAACTATTTTCCTCGTGTAAAAGGAGGTGTGAGATCTATGGGTATTGATCATAGTGGTACTCTGCCTCCACCAATACCATTGCAGATCAACCACCAAACAATACATGTAGGCCCACGTGAAGCAAACATGACTCCTCCACCATGCTCACTATTGGGTTTTACAATGAGACAGTGCAAATTCTGACAAACTACTCTCATCGCACTCACCATAGGGTTTCATAGTGAGACAGTGCAAATTCTGACAAACTCCTATCATCGCGCTAACTATTGGGTTTCACAGTGAGATAGTGCAAATTCTAACAAACTCCTCTCACCACACTCACTATTGGGTTTCGTAGTGAGAGAAGGAAAATTCTAACAAACTCCTTGCATCGTGCTCACTATCGGGTTTCGTAGTGAGATAGTACAAATTGTGACAAACTCCTAGCATCACACTCACTATTAGGTTTCACAGTGAGACAATGCAAATTCTGACAAACTCATCGCACCATGCTAACTATCAGGTTTCATAGTCATGATAGTGCAAATTTTGACAAACTTCATTTTGCCTCTATCACTTGAAACACATCGCCATCCTTTGTTTCCTGGCAAAGAAAGGATGATAAAATGACATAGCTTCCTTTATGGCTGATCAATCAGAACCCTTGGTCACGTAAAATCCCCTCAAATTGCTTGAAATCACCTTTAAAATTATGGATCAAAGATCTTATTTCACAAAATTAATTTTAAGTATTGCTCAATAATTGAAGAACACTAAAGAAGTAAATCAACAAAGTTTAAACATAATACATATCTTAATTAAGTCATGATGGCAGATTTGTAGGGATTGATTTATTTTTAGTGGGTTGGATAATAGTTTTATATTTATTTTTCTGTTCCAATCAAATATGTTGTTGCCTTGCAACATTATCGTGTTTTTCATTCTTATTAAATAGTGTTACATGTTATTGTAGAAATAATATTTAATATTTAATATTAAATCTATTTTGATGTCAGATTAGTAAGTTAAAGGTCGATAAAGTAAAGTGTAATGATGGAAATTTTGAAATAGAATACTAATTTTATGAGATACGATTTTATAGGAAAAAGTTAATAGAGAATTACGAAAGTAAATGGCGGTTGGTTTGAATTCACACTTCTAGTTGGATTGGACAATTGTGTGTTACGTATAAATTGGTTATCATTTCCTTTTCTAAACTTTTAATAATTTATATGGATCCTACTTAATGTTAAGCCTGCTGTAATTTTTCATAGTCGAGTAATCGGGATATTATTCTTATAACCCAATAACAATAATAAGGTATTGTACTATTATATATTTAAAAATAGATTACAGTAGGGATAAAAATAATGTGATATTTTTGGATTTTTTTATATAAATAAATAATAATTATATAATTAAAATTAAGAAAATTTTGTAGGCATTAGCATGTGATGGTTAATGGCATGGATGTTTTAATCTTTTCCTCTATTAAGTACCATGGTAATTTGAGTATATAGTTACTATGGTCATTAAACTTTATTAATTCAAAATATGAAAAGTATAAAAAATATCTAATGATTTCAATTTGAGGGAAAAAAATTAAATAGTGAAAAGATAATTATAAATGAAAACATTGCAAATGATGCCATAACTGAAGGTGTATCAAATAGATAGAATTCTTTATATTTTAGTCTAAATAAAAAATAAACATAAAATAATATTTTATAATGTTTTTTTTTTTTGGGTAAAAGTGGACAAGCCACTAAATATATTATTTTAAAAAAAACTTGATTCAAAAAAGATTAACCGGGAAAGAACCAGTAAGAAAACTCAGAATCATCACTAAATACAAAATAGTTGATCATTGATATTTACAATATGACTTATATTGATGAAATATTAGTGCTCAATTTACAATTTGGAGATAAAATTCCTCCAAATACAACAAAGTTTGAGCAATCAAAATATGGAAATCCTAACTTTGATCGATTTTGCCATGATTTGAGTAGACATAATCCAAAATTTCAAAACTTCAAAACACACATCAATTTTAGTCCTCCATTTCTGCACAATATACCACACCTAGGGTAACATGATCACTCGAGAGTTGTGAAACACTCTCCCTTCCAAAATTCAGATGATGCTATGGTGTAGAGTCCCACCTCGACCCGCATTTCATCTCCATAGCTATTGGTGAATCCCATGTCTCTACATGTTCACCAAGATGCTGCAATGCCCAACCAAACCCTGCATCCTCACTAGCTGAATCCACCAAGACACCATGTGAGTGATCCAGAATAGATGAAAATTCCAACCCCAGCAAGCCTCAAGGCACTCCTTGCAATGAGTGAAGTGGAGCTCCAGATGAAAGTCCTTGATTTATCAGTAGTGTATAGTCTTTATTTGATAAACTCAATATATCTAGCAAAGCGTACCTTATACGCTTCACCCTTTCTTCTAGCTAAAGACCCAAAGCCCTCATTGTGGCTTGCAGAGAAAATTTCATGAAGTGGGGGCTTTGCTTCTCAAATGATTTTTGCAATGCATCAAACATTACCATAAATTCATGCTTTTGGAGCAATTGAGACCACAATAACAAACCTCCAACTAAATTATTTCCTGCCCATAAATTGTAATTCTGCATTGCCCTTTTGAGTTTATTTTCATTCCAAAACTTTTGATGAATGAATTTACTTTCCAATATTTCTAATAATCAAACTGATTGAAGCAATTCCATTGTATTTGACGGAAATAAGAATTGCCTAGAGGAGGGAGAGGGAGTGTCTTCCCCAATAACATGCCTAATACCCCACCAAATTGATGGTGAGTATACATAAAACATTTCATCCATGGTGGCATTATCAATTTGTTGTGGAAGAACATTTTCCTCCAGACTCGGTGTAACCCATATCCGATAATTTTTAGGTAGCATGACCCTGTGGAATTGATAGCAGGATTCACATTTGACACAAGCTTCCGTGGGATTCAACATCTTTAGGCAAGCAAAATGAAAGAGCACTATGTCCTTTGTTCTAAATGGAAAAACTAATATCTCTTGCCAATTATAAATAACCGAGAGGGATGACACTTAAATGTGAAGACACGTGTGAGTAACATACAATCTAAAGGGAACTCATGTTGAAAATTTGAAGCACTAAAGGCCATGTGATTAGAGAATTTGAGCAGGCACCAACTTAATCTTGCATCATACGATGTACACCATGTGGCCATTATAAACACTAGACGTACCAAAATGATGTCTTCATAACAGGAAATTTGGTGGTTGCAGGTAACTTAGCATGAACCATATTAATTGCAAACTGTATCATGGAATAATGCTCGAGAATAAAAATGATTGAGATTGTCATTCCATTCATTCTGAATTGATCAAAACTTGCAATGCCTTGTGCAGCTCAATAAGTGACATCTATTGAAATGTGTAATTTGTAATGCCATCACATTCTACATTTGAAAGGTAATTTGCTACTTTATTTCCCTCCCTTAAAGTATACGATATAGTTACCTCATGAAATTGTTCGTTCAAGTACCATATCTAATGAAAAATATACTATAGTTTCTAGGAATGAGTCTTTCTTCTGATGCAAGCATTAATAACTACCTGGGAATCACCTTCAATCTGCAATTGTTAATAGTCCTCTTTCTTTACAAGGATTAGCCCTGCAAGAAAAGTTTGAGCTTCTACTGAATTATTAGTTCCTTCTAGTAATGGTGCAGTTGTGATTGCAAGCACTTTACCTTTACTATCTCTAACACAAGCCCCTAATCCTGATTTACCTAGGTTTCCTCTGGAGGCTCCATCAAAATTAAGCTTCACAAATCTGGGATGGGGAGGTAGCCACTACATAGTTGACCTATCTACTTTGGTTTGTGGTTTACTGGTAATTCCAAATCCTAATGGAATAAATAGAGTTTTCCATTCCTAAATAATGCTTCCATCCCATGTAGTAATAACAGGATTGATCTTACATCTACTAAGGCTAGCATTGGTAACTTCTGCTATCGATTTTTCAATGCCCTGTAACACCTTAACTAAAGGCGAAAATTATTTTCTAAAGATCCTCTTGTTTCTTTCCCACCAAATAGCCCATATGACTAATGCTGGGGTGCATTTCCATATTCCCGCAAATAGAGCCCAGGGGAAAAGATTTGGCCATGATTGGAAGATATCCCAAATGTTATTCTGAAGAGGAGTGATGTTATAATGTTATAATGTTGACAATTATCTTTTGAGTAAAATGCAAAAAATATAGATAATTTGTCATTACCATATGGATAATTTTAATAAAATGAATCAAAATAATTAAAATTAAAATTATTTATATCTTTTTAGGAAAATGCAAAAAAAATTAAAATTAATCAAAATTACTCTAATTTATAATTTATTAATATGTTTATCAATTTCATAAGTGTCTTATTTATTATTACATATTTAATTAAATTTATTAAATAATAAACTTATTAAATAATAAACAACAATTAATGGAATGAAAGTGTGTCTCTCCAATACTCAACACATAATGGTTGTTTCAAAAGTAACTAAATATTAAATAATTACAAATTCGCTAAAACCTACAATTCTATTTAGACATTGTTAGTCCATTTTCCTGTCATAGCAAAAATCCTATGAAAATGGCCTATTCCCTATAGTTTTTGTTATGCTATCCTATCATGCCTACAGTCACTTGTTTTAACATGCGAAGTAGATCCCCGATGTTTCATGGTGTGTGGTCTTAGCTCTGTGTTGTTCAATGTGTCACCAAGCTCCAGTTCAGATCGCATCTCTTAATTCACAAAATCCAGGGAGTTATTCAATTTTTAAGGTCTATAGGAAATAGTTCTTAATGTGCCTTAATGTTGAAAACCCGTGTTGTTCTCCGTCGATCTGTATGAAAACCCTAGTTTTTTTTGACCTTGTGCCTTCTCGCTTTTGCGCACTTGTCTTCTGGCATTAAAAACCCTAGATGTTTTTGACCTCGCATTTCTTCAATCCTAAGTGCGCAAGTGCGATGGTTGGTGGGGCCAGATTCTTCAAGCAATAGAGGGAGGAGATCGATAGTCAGCGTATGAGTGTAAGGAATATTCCATGCTCATGAGATCATGCGCTTGTCGTTGATCTTTTTTGTTTCAGGCATTTCTTTGGTGGTGGTCTCGATGTAAGAAAGGAAGTGAAGGTGCGTGTTTTCATTGGTTGTCGCATGATCGTGTGTCAGGAATTTCTGACATGCAACCATGCGACCAGTTGACATTTGTCGCTTGGGGCCCATTGGTGGGGAGGGTAGTGATCCCGCTGGCATTTTTGTGGCATCCTGTGGTTAGCTGTTGCATGAAAACATGTTAGAGTTTTCTGACATGCGATCATGTGACCGATTGACACCTGTTCTTGGGCCCGTTGGTGATGGACATGTTGTGGTCCTACTGTCAAATTGGGAGGATGAGGTGGTAGTCTTGTTACCTTGTCGCGTGATTGCAAGGGCCATCTTTCGGCCATGCAATCATGTGACAAGGGTGCCATGTTATGCTAGGGCCTGGTGGCAGGTGGTGGCATGGGCATTCCTGATTGGTTGATGTGGCGGTGACATGGCAGTATGATAGGTGGGTCAAGTGTTTGCAGTGCCTGAGCATGTTTTATTTCAATTGTAGTGTTAGTAGGTTGTTGCATGATCGCATAGCCAAGAAATGGGCTATGCGACCATACGACTAACCTCTTTGTGTCAACTCTCAGTGGCAGGACGGTGACGGAGGTAGAGGATTGCAGTGTGTCGCATGTTCACATAGCCTATTTCTTGGCTATGCGATCATCCGACAACTGCTATGGTGTCATTATTGTGGAGTTGTGGAGTTGTGAAGATGACATGGCAGAGGACTTTTTAGCAGGGTCTGTGATTGCAGTTGCGTAGCTATGTGGTTGCGGTCGCATGATCACAGAGGTTAGTATGGTGTCTTGCGA
Organism: Chamaecyparis obtusa; assembly: GCA_027943335.1. Classification (NCBI taxonomy): domain Eukaryota; kingdom Viridiplantae; phylum Streptophyta; class Pinopsida; order Cupressales; family Cupressaceae; genus Chamaecyparis; species Chamaecyparis obtusa. The sequence goes on from BSBK01005000.1 coordinate 97,117, forward strand.
TCATGTGACCAAGCATAAATGTAGACCAGGTTTCTCATGGTGGTTAAGTTAATGAGCACGTGACTTCATGGCTAAAGATAAATAGTCAAGAGGCGTAACCCGCGAAATGAAGTGATCGTTGAAATTCAATTTTAAATCTGCAGAGGGTTTTCCTAGTGATAGGAAGTACCAATATTTATGGCTTTAGGGGTGGTTTTCAACTAGTTTGGTGGTGCTGGTTGTTGCAGTGTGGTCTGGGGGCCCCTTAGTTAATTGCAGAGACCTTTGTGCCATGTGGAGGACTATTTTTGTTGCTCGAGGCATGTTGCAGGTGACTAATTTAATCAATTTTCATGGTAGATTCATGATCTCCGGTACAATACTCTGAGATTTCTCATGATTATAGATCATTCTTGGATCTAATTATCCAAGTTGTTTGGATTTTCATCTAGTGCATTAACTTTTGATTGATTCAGTTGGTGGGTGAAACTTTTGCCCTAGTTGTCCGTAGCTTGTTGCAACCTGTTTTGGGTTTCCAAGGCAGCTAGTGGTATAAATAGTAATATTTTTGATAGAATGCAGATTCGGTCCTGAGGTTCTATTCTAAATTTGGGTCAGTTCTAGGTTGCTAATGGTATTGTATTGAGGAAGGAGGACTTGGATCTAGTTTTTGTTTTCTTGGGAATTTTGTTGTCTTGATAATGTATTGATCCTGCAAATTTTAATGAAAATGCACTTGGATTCCAATCTTATATTTATGCATGTCTTCTTGTCTTTTCCTTGAGCTCATATATGTTAATTTCACAAAGTGGATTAGCATATGGTAAACAAAGAGTATTTTGAAACTATCTTTGAGTTTCTAACAAAGTTAGGATTAAAGTCTTTCAGTGAGTTCATAGCTAGATAAGAATTTGATGTCATGGTATGTGAGGGAGAGGGATAATAGGCAAAGCGCTTATCTTGAATTCAAGTGTGTTTGAGTTAGGGTTTGCATTTGATATATGTTGGTTAAATGACTCTATGCCCTAGTTAAGGCACTGGTCTATTCTCTGGAGGCAGTCCATTTTTCATCAACCACAAACAAATTAAATGAGAATACCTTTAGTCAGTTAGTAAAGGGCATAGTTGTATATTGTTTTGAGACTCCTTTGGAGAAGTGAGTCAAGGGTACACCCACCTGAGCATTAAGGCTCAAAGTGTAGGAGGATTTTGTTGATCCTGGTTAATTGGCCTTTTTCCTATCAGATTTGGAGTGTTGAGTGAATGTGACATTAGCCCTATCATCCTTATGTCAATTTGACCTTTGGGGAAAAAAACACCAACAAAATGGTGACTCTGCTAGGGAAGAAGTAAAAGGCAGCAAGTTTTTGCTTGGCTGGATCATCCCAAAGTCTGGTTAAAAGATCACAGAGTCTGATATAAAAAACACATTTGTAAAATATTCTCACTAAGTGTTGAGTGGTGACTCTGAGTCTCTGTTTGGTCAGTTTTTTGTAGCAAAGTGTGATATATTTGTAGTCTTGACAAGGAGTTATCCTGTGAGGTTTTTTTGTGATTGTTGGTTTTGAAGAAGGTTCAGAGTTGGGAGAGATTCTTAGCTGATTTAGATTTGTCCTCTATAAAGAGGTGGCGGCTCTACCAAAGTTTGAAGGGTGATGTGGAGGAGACTTCAGACTAGTATTTTATAGCATTCACAACATCTCTAGGTAATCCTATTTCAAAGCAAGAATAGTCCCTAATTAGGTGAACAAGTCATCAGTGAAAAGGGAAAATTAATGATGAAAGTTTGACCATATTTTTGGATAGAAGCCTTAGTTGTTTTAAAGAGTATCAAAAATATGTTGAGGTTTAATTAAGACACTAGTTGCATTAATTTGGATAAAGTGTTGTCATGAGAATAGGGTGTGTTGTTTTTTCTGTATGTTAAATGGAGTTTCTAGCCTTGACATATCAAGTTGATGTTTCTAGGTCTGAAAGTTCTCTGTTAGATTCTAGAAATGTTAATAGAGAAAGAGATATTTATTTGATGAGTCAAAAAATCTAGCAAACTTGCATAAAGATTCTAAGGTGTGCAATAGGATAAAGAAAAGGTGAGTCATCCCACTCATACTATAATAAATTCCTTATAGCTTGTGATGAACTTCTTGTGGGTATTGAGCTTCAGGATTCTCAATATGCTGAAATGTTTTTAGAGCTTTGTGTGCTCGAGTCAATCGGTTGGTCTACATCTGTTAGAAATGAAGCAATAGAAAGTGTTAAAGAATGGATGGCTTCATTTGTAGAGGATGAATCTTGTGATGTTGATGTTAATAATGAAATATGTGAGACAGAAGATGAATCTATAGATGATGATAGTTCTTGCAGTGATGTCTTTGCACAAGATATTGTATTACAAGATTTTTTAGCCCCTGTCTCAGATGAGGAAGATGTTTGCAGCACTTGTAGTGAGACCAATGAGATAGAGTGTGAAGTTCAGTGCCTACTAAGTAGTGAGAAAATTTCAGAGCTCTTGGATGCAGAGTCTCAGAGATGCACTCCCGAGTATGTTTTTGAGATTCCATGCCCTGTTTATATAAGTTTTGATGAAGAAAGAATGAGTGATGGCATGGTGCGTGAAGCACTTGTGGATGTCCCTTCTCCTATTTTTGATATGCACGTGGATAGTACACATCATTGTAAGGAATTTGATAATGTCATATTTGATGAGTATGATGGTGTATGTACTAGTGTGGGTTCAGTTTTTCAAGAGCCTAGTGTCTATGGCTCTTGTTTATATTTTGATGCTAGAGAATGTGGCAATTCTGAAGGGGTTTTCTCAGATTTGCAAATGACTAATGAGTCATCAATTGGCAGTGCTTGTTCCTTTTCAAAAGATGCTAATGTGTTTTGTGATCAGTAAGTTGCTTCCATTTTCATGCAGTCAGTTTTTTGTCTTGAGGAGTGTTATATCAGTTTGCAGAGCAGAGAGATAGAAAGGTTTTTTTCTTCATTACAAACTATTGGTCAGCATGCTAATGTTTCCAGCTATGGGATTGAGAAGTAGTGTTTCCTTTTTCAAAATGACAGTGAAAGTGAAGAGTGTGACATTTTGATGTCACAAAATGATCAATATTTTTGGCAGCCTGATGACTTTATCTTGCCGGATGATGGTGAGTATGATGATAAATTTGTATATAATACGCTGAATGTGTATCACAATGTTCTTGGCATGATAGATGAGAAGTGTAATTTTAGCTTTCCTCTGCTGAATGGAGATGAAAACTACTTCTTTGATAGAGGTAAAAGCTGATCAGAAGTTTCAGGGCCCTGAGGCTTTTGTAAATATTGTAAATCTTTGTATAGTTTCCCTTTCCTGTTGTGGGTTTTTCCTTCCTCTTCCCTACATTTTTTGAGGTCCTTGTGTTTTTCCAGTAGGTGGTCTTCTCTCCCAAAAATCCTAAATTCTCACATGGGCACAAGTTACCCATCGTCCCCAGACAGAGCCACTGTTAGTCCATTTTCCTGTCGTAGCAAAAATCCTATGAAAATGGCCTATGCCCTGCAGTTTTTGTTATGCTGTCATGTCATGCCTGTAGTCACTTGTTTTAACATGCGAAGTAGATCCCCAATGTTTCATGGTGTCTTCTCTTAGCTCTATGTTCTTCAATGTGTCACCAAGCTCCAGTTTAGATCACATCTCTTAATTCACAAAATCTAGGGAGTTATTCAATTTTTAAGGTCTACAGGAAACAGTTCTTAATGTGCCTTAATGTCGAAAACCCATGTTGTTCTCCATCAGTTTGTATGAAAATGTTGGTTTTTTTTGACCTTGTGCCTTCTCGCTTTTGCGCACTTGTCTTCTAGCATTGAAAACCCTATATGTTTTCAATCCTTCACCGATGTGAAAACCTTGGATGTTTTCGACCTCGCATTTCTTCGATCCTAAGTGTGCAAGTGTGATGGTTGGTGGGGCCAGATTCTTCAAGTGGAAAAGGGAGGAGATCGACGGTTGACATATGAGTGTAAGGAATATTCCATGCTCATGAGATCATGCACCTACCATTGATCTTGTTTGTTTTAGGCATTTCTTCACTGGTGGTCCCGATGTCAGAAAGGAAGCGAAGGTGCATGTTTTCATTGGTTGTCGCATAGTCGAATGTCAAGAATTTTTGACATGCGACCATGTGATTGGTTGACATCTGTCACTTGGGGCCCATTGGTGGGGAGGGTAGTGGTCCTGCTGGTGGTTATGTGGCATTCTATGGTTGGCTGTCACATGATCGCATGTCAGAGTTTTTTGACATGCGATCATGCGACTAATTGACACCTGTTCCTGGGCCCATTGGTGATGGATGTGTTATGGTTCCGTTGTCAGATTGGGAGGATGAGGTGGTAGTATTTTTTCCTCGTTGCTTGATCACAAGGGCCATCTTTCAGCCATGCGATCATGCGACAAGGTTGCCACATTGTGTTGGGGCTTGGTGGTAGGTGGTGGCATGGGCATTCCTGATTGGTCAATGTGGTGGTGACTTGGCACTATGATCAGTGGGGCCAGTGTTTACATTACCCTAGCATGTTTTATTTTCATTGGAGTGTTAGCAGGTTGTCACATGATTGCATAGCCAGGAAATGGGCTATGTCACCATGCAACTAACCTCTTCATGTCAGCTCTTAGTGGCATGGCGGTGACAGATGTAGAGGATTGCAGTGTGTCACATGTTCTCATAGCCCATTTCTTGGCTATGCAATCATGTGATAATTGCTATGGTGTCATTGTTGTAGAGTTGTGGAGTTGTGAAGATGACATGGCTGAGGACTTTTCAGCAGGGTCTGTGAACACAGTTGCACAGCTATGTGGTTGCAGTTGCATGATCCAATAGGTTAGTATGGTGTCTTGCGATCATCCGACCAAGCATAAATGTAGACTAGGTTTGCTGTGGCGGTTAAGTTGATGACCGCATGACTTCATGGCTAAAGATAAATAGTCAAGAGGTGTAACCCAGGAAATGAAGTGACCATTGAAATTCAATTTTAAATCTATAGAGGGTTTTCCCAGTGACAGGAAGTACCAATATTTATGGCTTTAGCAGTGGTTTTCAACTGGTTTGGTGGCACTGGTTGTTGCAGTGTGGTCCAGGGGAACCTTAGTTAATTGTAGAGACCTTTGTGCCATGTGGAGGACTATTTTTGTTGCTCGAGGCATGTTGTAGGTGACTGATTTAATCAATTTTCATGGTAGATTCATGATCTCCGGTATAGTACTCTAAGATTTCTCATGATTACAAATCATTCTTGGATCTGATTATCCAGGTTGTTTGGATTTTCATCTAGTGCATTAACTTTTGATTGATTCAGTTGGTGGGTGAAACTTTTGCCCTAGTTGTCCGTAGCTTGTTGCAACATGTTTTGGGTTTCCATGGCAGCTAGTGGTATAAATAGTAATATTTTTGAGTAACTGGGGGTTCGGTCCTGAGGTTCTATTTTGAATTTTGGTCAGTTCCAGGTTGCTGATGGTATTGTATTAAGAAAGGAGGACTTGGATCTAGTTTTCGTTTTCCTAGGAATTTTGTTGTCTTGATAATGTATTGATCTTGCAAATTTTAATGAGAATGCACTTGGATTCTAATCTCATATTTATGTATGCCTTCTTGTCTTGTGCTTGAGCTCGTATATGTTAATTTCACAAAGTGGGTTAGCATATGGTAAACAAAGAGTATTTTGAAATTATCTTTGAGTTTCTAACAAAGTTAGGATTAAAGTCTTTTAGGTAGTTTCAGTGAGTTCATAGCTAAATAAGAATTTGATTTCATGGTATGTGAGGGAGAGGGATAGTAGGCAAAGAACTTATCTTGAATTCAAGTGTGTTTGAGTTAGGGTTTGCATTTGATATATGTTGGTTAAGTGACTCTATGCCCTAGTTAAGCCACTAGTCTATTCTCTGGAGGTAGTCCATTTTTCATCAACCACACAGAAATTAAATGATAATACCTTCAGTCAGTTAGTAAAGGGCATAGTTGTATATTGTTTTGAGACTCCTTTGGAGAAGTGAGTCAAGGGTACACCCGCCTGAGCATTAAGGCTCAAAGTGTAGGAGGATTTTGTTGATCCTTGTTAATTGGCCTTTTTCCTGTCAAATTTGGAGTGTTGAGTGAATGTGACATTAGCCCTATCATCCTTATGTCAATCTAACCTTTGGGGAAAAAGAACACCAACAGACATAACCTATGGTAATGTGATAAGCGATCACAAAAAACAACTGAATAATAATGAAATTTTTTAAAATCTAAAACTTATGCATATAGAAATTAAAAGTCTAAGAATAGTATTATTTAATTTTTAATTAAATATATATCATTTAAAACAAATATTGATAATTTTCAAAATGATATTATTTACTTTTCAAGGAGGATGACAAGAATGAGGAGGATGTTGGTGGTGAACATGTGCCCATCTTGGTGGAGTATGACAATTCTGAAGAACATGACGTGCCCATATCTCCTAAGCTGGAAGTGGTCATGGAGGTCTGCTCAGATATTTAGAAGGATGCCATGGAAGCGGAGAAGAATTCCCCTAATACAGAGATGGCTTCCCTTGGTGTGGAGAAAATCAAAACCCCTTTTATATTTAGGAATATTCCTTTTGCTAAAACTATGCATATGCAGGAAAGGAATGTCCAATTGCTCAAGGAAGATATGGACAACAAAATCAACCCTCCCTTTGGGGTTCTCCAGACTAGTAAGGTAGTCTCTATGTATTTTTTTTGCTTACTGAAATGGGTTTTTTAGGAGATTAAGAACCTGAATCTTAAATGTCACTCTATTTCTGCTAACATTGATTCCCTATAGGAAAGGTTGGGTCCTGGGGTGAATAATATAGATGACAACATGAACTTTGAAAAGGATAAGAAGATATAGGAAATGCAAGGTAGAATGGATACTCTGGAGAATGCAATGAAGAAACACATGCAGGACAATCATCTATTTATGGGTTTTTCCATGGACTATTTTTTGACCATCAAAGTGGAACTCGATGTTGTCTCCACCAACAAGAAACCTAAGGAGGATATTGAGGACTTGGAAGAAGAAGGACCGAGTAAACGTACTAGGTTTGCAAAAAGAAGAAAGATCCAAGAAAGAATTCAGAAGCTTTCCGACTTCAATGCTACCATAAAGAAAATCTCAGAGGTGAAGAAGGAAGTGAATGAAACTTGCAAAGAGTTTGCTTAATGCCCTAGATCCTTAGTGCTAGCTTCTTTTCTTTTGGTTTTCCTAGTTAGTTGTTTTTTGTTGGTGTTTGGTTTTGAGGTTTTTCTTGTTGGTTCTAGTTTTGGTGGACTGGGTCCCAGTCCTGTTTCTCTTTAGTATGCTTAAACGTTAAAACTTTTTATCTCTATCTTGTATAGGGTTTCAGGTCCGCTTTATAACCTATTTTTTCCTACAATCAAAAAATATTATTTACTTTTCAAATATAAATAATGATGATATTAAAATTATATTTATAACATAAATAACCTTTTAAATATTAAAATACATATACATATACATATTATATGTATACTTTAGAGTGCATGTCCAACATTCGGTATAACATATCTGATAAAAAAAATGTCTTAAAAGTAGTTTGGAATAGTAAATTTAGGGTTTAAATTTTAATATTTAATTAATGTCATAGTTTAGGATTGCATATTTGAAGATTAATCTTATATAAAAATTAAGTCAGATTTTGTAAGGAAAAACATTCTTTTTGAATTTTAATGATCAATTTTATCTATTATAATAAAATATTTCTCTCTAAAAAGTTAATAATTTTTTTTTTCAATTTCAATGCTTATTTTTACATCATTACTTATTTAAGTTAAATATAATTTTACATTTTTTAAACATATAATTAACTTTTCTGCAACTTCCTGCCCAAGCTCTATTTTCAAACTTCAAGCTTCCATGCCTGCCTCCCCTAGGGGAGAATCTTCCCCCTTGGTAGGACCCCCTGCTAGTCTCGATGGACCCCATGTTGTTCCCATGAATACCTCTCCCATAGTCGTAGTGTTTGAGTCAACGGTTGAAACCCAAAAGGTGTCCTCTTCTACTGATGCCCCTTTATCCTCCCCAAAATCTAGCTAGAAGGGGACCCTTGTTGGTGAAGCCCAACAATCTCTGAAGGCTCTCTTGGTGAACTTCATTCAGACTGAGTAAGGTGCTAAACTTTCACTTCAAAATTATGTGGTTAATAGAATGATGGCGGATTTCCAGATGGCCCTGGTAGGCCGATTCTTTAAATTTCAACCTACCATAGAAATGGTTTGAAAATGGGTGTCTAACGAGTGGAAGATTAAAGGATCTATCCTTGTATCTACAGTGCCAAGTGGGCTATTTCTATTTAATTTCAATACTCTGGAGGATCTAGCTTTTGTTCTGTCAGGGTCGTGGGTCTATGGGAAGCACTTCCTGGCCCTAGCAAAATGGAAACCTAGGTTCAACCTAGCAATGAAACTGTCTAGAATGGCCCCAGTTTGGGTCTGACTCCCTAGCCTCCCATTATAATATTGGGATGAACAAGTGTTCTGATGGATAGATGACTCCTTTGGCACATTTATCACCACTGACTAGGTAACCCACTCTAAATACAGGATGGTTTTCATTAGGTTCTGTGTGAGTGTCTCCGTAAATGAAACCCTACCCAACTTTGTCATTTTGAAATCCAAAGTGGGTAGATAGACCCAAGTGCTGGTGTATGAAAATGCCACCATTTATTGCTAGAAATGTGATCAAAGAGGTCACTCTAGCAACACTTGCAAGACCTCCCAACTAGAAACTAAAAAAGGGAATAAGGATATAGCAACTGTTGAAGTTCCATCCTTGATAGGAGAAGAGGCAAAGGAGAAGATCTGCCAATCCCTATGGCTAATGAGATGGGAAACCCAGTAAGAGAAAAGTAGGTGTTAGAAGAGGGCAAGATTATTCACCCTCCAACAAATGAAGTGGCGCACCCTGGTCTTAGCTCTCTGGAAACTCTTCCTATAGAGGAACCTATCCCTTTGCCATTGGTGGAGCCATTGAAAAACCCCCCGGTGACCTCCTCGGAGATGAGTGAGACTAGCCACACTAGGTTAGAACAACCTAGCATTATGGTTTCTCTTGAGCTAAAATCCCCCAAATCTGATCCAAAACCTTCCCCACAGTTAGAGAAGAAGAACTCTTCCAACTCCTTGGATGTGGATTGTTGTGTGGGGCAAAAAGATAGGGAATGGAAAATGTAGAGAAAGAAAACCAAGCCTATGAAGACTGATGTGGAAATGGAAACACCCAAGGGAAGACCATCAGATCACCCAAGGAGATTGAGACGGACTATAAGGGATGTTGGAGTAGGTAAGCAACCAACACTGGAAACTAGTTTTAAAAATGAGAAATGATTTTTCTTTCTTGGAATGTTTAGGGTTTAAACAACTCCCTTAAATAAGGTGTTGTTAAACACTACATTTTTTTTTATCATATGTTGGATATTTTGCTCATCCAAGAAGTTAAGATGTCTGCCAGTAATTCCACCACCCTGGCTTCCAGTCTCTGGTCAGGAGCTGCATTTCTATACTCTTAAGCTGTGGGTACATCTAGAGGCATTGCTATGCTCTAGAACCCCAATAAGGTCACTGGCTATCAGCTGGCCTCATCTCCAAACTTCCTTGTTGTTACTTTTGTTACCCAAATTTTGTTGTCTTATGCAAATTTGGTTAAATCTATCCCAATGTCTCTATTTTTACCCTGCCAAGCATCCCTAAAAATTTCATAGTATTCTGCCTTGTTTTTTGGCCTCTACAAATTTCTTAAGGCCCCTGGTCTGGAGGTCTAAAAAATTCATAAAAATAGTCATTGGAGGCATAGAACCCTGAAAAACCTAAGCCTTCATTCTATTTCATCATTACTTTATTGGCCACTTAAGTCCCCAAAATGCATGTGTGCAATTAAATCCTATAGTCGCCAAATCTCCAATTCCTAGCGGTCAAAGCTCTAACATTTAGCGATCCCGCAAGAAGTTACCTTTTGAGTTGGCAGTCTTTGCTTAGTGGCTAAAATCAAGATTCTTCATCTAACTGTTGTTGCATGATCTCATGGCCTCAAAATATTCTGTAAGATCTTGTGACGACCATTGATCTTCCTATCTGCAGAGTTCGGTTGTCAGTGGGTCCATTGCCATGTAGTCCGAGGTGTCCTCTTCTGGTTGGCCATGAGTTTGGTGACATGGAGAGGTGTCAGTGGGGCCCGATGGGTATTTTTCTTGAAGGATCTAATGGTTTTCATGTGTTCACAAGGAATATTCCTTGCCCTTGCGATCATGTGATAGCCACTGATGCTACTTTATTGCCACAACTCTGACAGTGGGTCCTCTTTTCTGATGTGCTCACTCCTCATTGGCTAGGGTTTTGAATAGGTGGAAGTTTGTCAGTGGGGTCAGCTTCCTCAAAGGATTAAGTTCTGAGTAGGATCGATGATCATCGTTATACCACCAAGGTAAGATGAATGCTATTTAAGCTAGCAGTATAAGGACAACTATCCAATGAAGATAAAGAAGGTCGTGGGTTCACATTGTCAAATGGGCTGATGTGTAAAGCTTTTGATTGGTCGCGAGCTGGTGATGTGGAAATTTGTCAGTGGGGCTGAGTATTTTAGCGAGATGGCAGTGAAGAAAGATCTATGGTGGTCGTATGATCGCATGGAATCTTTTGAGCCCATGCAACCATGCGACCACCATCTGATGCAGGGTCCAAGTTCCTTTGACTTCTGAGGTATCAGTCTTCTCCAACGTGCTTGAATTTCATTGGCTGCAGTGTGTTGAGGTGGTTTTTAACTTTTCAAGGAGGTTTGCAGCTATTGTAAGGATGATTTGGGTCATCCATTTGTCAGGAAATAAAGGATATTGACAGACACATTTTAAAATGACTGGCTAACCGTTATAATTCAAATTCAAATATCTCTGCAGAGGGTTTTCTGTCAGTGATTGGTTCAAACAAGCTGCGGCTAGCGAGGTAGCTAAGAAATTTATATCTATAGGATGTTTCTAGTTGAAGAAGATGATGAGGAAGCCTGGGTAGCCATCATGAGTCATTTCTTATCCCTATGGGGTACCTTTTTGGCATTCATGGTGCACTTTGTTACAGAAAAGTTGGTGAATCCAGGTTGCTTGTCCACAGATTGATGCAATACAGAGATGGGCACACAATATCTTATCAGCCATAGTATTACAGAGATGTATTTATGATTAGATTTGATGAGATTAGGGTTGAATATTATTCTAACGTAAAAAATCTTGTAACCCTAGTTAGGTTTTTGACTCCTGCCTACATGTAGTTGAGTATGTATATATTGTATTTTTAGAGCTTTTGAGCTTAGAGAGTTCACATTTTGTAAAGGAGAGAGTCCACTTTTGAAAGAAAGTCATCCTTTCTTAGAAGGCTATCTATGGTATCTTCTCTACCCTCTGGTCTTCTACTCTTTGTAATCTCCCATTGATAATTAAAACATTACAGAGGTATTTTGTGACAATTCTTCATGTCCCTATGCTTCCTTATCTGAATCATCTCTTAATGAATTGAAGTCTATGCATGTTTTCAATGACAACTTAGGGTTCCTGATCCCTCTTACTTTCTATAATTGTGTGTATTATTGTGTTTGATCTGATTTAGATGTTTTTGTCGCTATACTTCAGCCCCCCAATATTCTTGTCTCAATCCTACACTGAGTTGCAGAAGTGAATGTCTACTTGTAGGTCATAGGTTGTGTCTTATGTTCAGGCCCTCCTATGAAACACTTATGCAAGCTTATTCAGTAAGTTGTGACCTACTAGACCTAAGCCTTCCATTGATTCTATCTCTCTATGTTGCAATTCATACCCCTAATTTTAGTGTATCACCTAGTAGGTAGTTTGCTTTCAAGTCATTTCCCTTTCAAGCACTCCTTCTATCCCATTTCCCCTCAAGTTTTACTTTCATGTCTAGAAGCAAATTAAGGTGATTATCCAAGAGGAACCAGCCTAGATCCTGGAGGTCTCATCTCAGTTAGTATAGGTCCCACACTTGGAGATGATTCCCATGTTATACTAGGTTATCAAGACTACAAGAGCTTGAAACAAGGGTGAAAACTTAGTGTATAACAACTTTCAAGAAAAATGGGCTAGAGTGGGTCACTTTTAATATTTATGCCCCTAATACCCAATCTGGCAGGTTCTCCCTTTGGATTGAGCTATTCCTTTGGATAGACTAGGACACTTCTGCTAATTACTTGTTGGTCAGTGACTTCAACACCCCTTTTTACCCATTGAAAAAATGCAATGGATTAATGGATTACTCTAATAGTATGGGGGACCTAGTAGACTTTATTTCTTCCACCAGTCTTATGGGCATTTCTCTGAAAGGGAACCCCTTCACTTGGACCAACAATAGGAAGGAATCGCATCTTATTTAGGTGTGGCTTGACCATTTCCTTTCCACCTCTTTGTGGGACCTCTACTTGAATTCAATCCTGACCTCCCTCCCTAAAACAACCTCTGATCATAACCCCCTCCTTCTTTGTTGGCATGAATCCCTTAATTTTGGCTTGGAGCCCTTTAGATTCAAAATCATGTGGTGCTCTCACCTGTCTTTTAGAGATCAAGTGAAATTTTGGTGGGCCACTAACATCAAAGGGACTGCCATGTTCAGAATTGCCCAAAAGCTTGAAATTATCAAAAGAGAGGTTAAAGGCTAGAGAAAACATAACTTTGGTGACTTCCACAAAGAGAAAAAGGAGCTAACTAAAACTTTAGAGTCCCTCCAGGCCCAGTTGACTAATGGAAGGCCCCCACTCTAGATACAGGAGGAAGAGGAAGCAACTTGACACAAATGGAAGGAAACTCTGAAAAAAGAGGAAATCTACTTGAAGCAATGATCCAAAATTCAATGGCTTGGTGAAGGGGACATAAACATGGCCTTCTTCCATAGGTCTACCAACCATCACAAAAGAAAAAACACCATTAATACTAGTAGAGATGAGGGAGGGAATGAAGTTACGGAGAAGGATAAAATCAATCAAGTAGTGAAAAACTATTTTAAGGAATTGTATTCAAATAAGGGACAAATGTGCCCGATAAACACCCAGAATCAAATCTTCGACCACATCTAAAGTGCTATAACTCCAAGTGATAATGACTAGCTCATGAAACTTGTGTTCAATGAGGAGGTCAAGACTGCAATCTTTTCTATGGATACCTAGAAAGCCCTAGGTCTTGATGGTTTTCCCCTAACCTTCTCTCAGGAATTATGGGATATTGTGGGAACTGATGTTATCCATGCTACCAGAGATTTCTTTAGAATAGGGAATATCCTTAGACAACATATTAAAACTTATATTATGTTGGTCCCTAATCATGATAACCCCACCTCTATGCTAGATTTCAAGCCCATTAGCCTATGCAATACTTTCTACAAAATCCTCTCTAAGATCTTGGTTAATAGAATGAAGTGACCACTGGATAAGATTATCAACACTACTTAGAAAGGTTTTGTGCCAGGAAGGCAGATCATTGATGTGGTCATATCCACTCATGAAATCATCCACTCTATGGACAGGAGCAAGGTCTGAAGTATGGCTTTCAAACTTGATATCTCTAAAGCTTATGATAAAGTTAATTGGTCTTTCTGGTTAAAAATCCTTGTCAGGATGGGATTTAATGAGAAGGTTGTTTGCATTACTCAAGAATGTACTCAAACTATTAAATTTTCTATCTTAGTCAATGTCACCCTTGGTAACTTCTTTAAACCTAAAAAGGGACTCAGACAGGGAGATCCTCTCTCCCCCTACCCTTTTATTATGGTGGCTAAAGTTCTTAGTAGGAATTTGACTACACTTTCCTCCATGGGAAGAATAAAAGGTGTCAAACCTACTTCTACTCTTCATCAAATTGTGGTGGAGAAATTTGTGGATGAAACCCTCCTATTTGGATATACTTTGGTGATTGAGGCTAGATAGTGGAAACAAATTCTAGAAAATTATGCCTGGGCTTTTGGACATTGTATCAACTATCAAAAAATCTAAATGTTCTTCTTTAATAATCCCATGGAGATACAAAATAGAGTGCTTCAAATTCTAGGTTTCTAGTTGGCTTCACTTCCTTCTACCTACCTTGGCCTCCCCCTCATAGTTAAAAGAGGTGTCTCAAGATTTTTGGAACTCCATCCTCAAAAGAACCCAGAGGAAACTTATTGGATGGAAAGGGAAGATCCTAAGCAATGCTGGTAAACTTCAGCTAGTGGCTCCCACTCTCTAGGGGACCCCGATCTACTTCCTATCCCTCTTTAAGATCAAAAGCAACATGGCGAACAAATTAGAAAAAAATCAGAGAACCTTCTTGTGGGAAGGTTTTGAAGATAAAAAGAGGATGTCCCTAATCAATTGGGATATTTTCTGCCTCCCAAAAAGATAGGTTGGCTTGGGCCTAAGGAGAATTGACTTGATGAATAGAGCCCTTACCACGAAAGTGGCCTAGAAACACACAGAAAGGAAATCAGATTTGATGAAGGGCGCTCCCCTTAATACCACAAACACATAACAGAAATAGAGAAACAACAACAATAATATGCAAGAACAAAAAATTGGCTTCTTATTATCTCCACAAATGTGGAATTACAAACTTTTAGAATTACAATATGCAAAGCCACATGGGCATTCCCTTACAATATTTTGTAGGACAAAGCCTCAAATCAATACCCAAATCTACTGCCCAGAACTGCCCTAGACAACACGATGGGCCTTCTTTATATAGCCAATTTCCACCGCCCAAGAAGGTTCTAGAAATTTAGCCCTAAGGGCCGACCCAACTTAGAATTATTTTATTTTTCAATTTATTACATCAAAGTCATCTCAAAATAACTTTTGAAACCCAAACAGAAATTTTGAAAGAAAATTATTTTTTGCCATTTCAGGTGGCCCGACTTCTGGAGACCATAACTCATCACCAATTGACCCGATTGACTATTATAACCCCATTTCAGAAATGCCACAAAGCACTCTACAGGCTTGATTGGTGCAAAGTGCCTGTCACCCAAATTTTTGACCTCATTTGGGGCCTCTAAAGCCTTGAAAACTGAGTTCAAAGTTTTTGTACCTTGCTGCCAATACCAAAAATCTTCAATATCTTCAAAACTAGACCTGATCTAGCCATGAAACTTTGCTGGCAGGCTGATATGACTGAGATGAACCTCCTCATGTAAAATAAAAACATTCCTAGATCGTAAGACCAACTTACTAAAAATAGCAAGTTTCCATAAATAGCAACTCTGCAGAAGATAGCCCTTATTGGATACAAAAATAGAAATATTTTTGGGTGATGCAAGATTGCCCTTATACCTAGGATGCTCCTGCATTAGACACTCGGGGTAATTTGAGAAGTGACCCTATCACGACTCAGGTGTGCAAAGGAAAACCAAGACAGTTAACCTCCCCCTTTTCTCATCTGCAAAGGGGATATGCAAAGCCACATGGGCATTCCCTTACAATATTCTTTGGGACAAAGCCTCGAATCAATACCTAGATCTACTACCCAGAACTACCCTAGACAACACTACAGGCCCGTCACCCAATTTTTCAACCTCATCCAGGGCCTCTAAAGCCTTCAAAACTGAGTTCAAAGTTTTTGTACCCTGCTGCGAATACCAAAAATCTTCAATATCTTCAAAACTAGACCTGATCTAGCCATGAAACTTTGCTGGTAGGATGATATGACTAAGATGAAAACCAAGACGGTTAACGTAAAATTTTTGATGCCTCCTTTTCTCATCTTCATTAGCCTTGTACTGCGCATTCATCTTGGTAATATGCTTCCTCACCTCCTCATGGATGTTCTTCAAGTGCTGTGCAAAATCCTCAGCTTCAACACTACTTATTTCTCCTTTATCTATCTTTCTCAATTTAGATGCATTTCTTGGACTACTTCCATATACAATCTGGAATGGTGATTTACCAGTGCTCCTGTTGACAGAATTATTGTATGCAAATTCTACCTGTGGTAAAATCAAATCCCATCCTGTTGGCTTATCTCCAACCAAACATCTCAGCAAATTTCCCAAATTCCTGTTCACCACCTCTATCTGTCCATCAATTTGTGGGTGATGTGATGAACTAAACTTCAAATCTATCTTCAACTTCTTCCATAATGTATGCCAGAAATATCCAACAAACTTAGTGTCTCTATCTGAAACTATAGTTTTTGGCAAACCATGTAGTCTCACCACTTCTCTAAAAAATAATTCTACTACATGAACAACATCATTAGTCTTCTTGCAAGGAATGAAACATGCCATCTTTGAAAATCTATCAACCACCACAAAAATTGAATCATGTCCCCACTATGTCCTCGGTAAACCAAGAACAAAGTCCATATTGATATCCTCCCAAGGATTCTTTGGTATAGGTAATGGCTGATACAACCCTATATTTTGCTTCACTCCTTTTGCCATTTGACATACTCTGCAACTCTGTACAAACTTCTTCACATCTTGCTGCAATTGTGGCCAATAATAATTCTCACCAACCAAAGCAAGGGTTTTATCATGACCAAAATGTCCAACCAATCCTCCACTATGCTTCTCTTTGATGAGATTCTCCCTCATAGAACTTCTTGGAATGCACAACTGACTCCCTCTGAATAGCATATCATCTTGGATGATAAAATCCAGCCATTTCATCCTGTCTAGAGTAAGAAGTTCTATACAAGCTTTCCAAGCTTCACCAAAATCAAGATCCTTTGGATACAAATTCTTGAGTTTCTTGAACCCAACCACCTCAATCTACATCTCTATCAGCAATAGTTTCCTTTTGCTAAGAGCATCTGTAACCTTATTAGACTTTCCACTTCTATTTTTCAAAACAAATGTATAACTCTACAAAAACTCAACCCATTTCAAATATTTTTGATTCAACTTTCCTTGACTATTCAAATATTGCAAAGCTTGATGATCAGTATACAAAACAAACTCCTTAGGAAGCAGATAATGTCTCCACTTCTTTAATGCCTAAACTATAGCATAAAATTCTTGATCATAGATAGAATATTTTCTCTTGGCATCATTTAACTTCTCACTTAAATACGCAACAGGTTTACCTTCTTGGCTCATAATAGCTCCTATTGCAGTACCACTAGCATCACAATTTACTTGAAACACCTTATTAAAATCTGGAAGTGCTAAAACAGGTTGTTCTGTAACTTTTTGTTTCAACAATTGGAAGCTCTTTTCTAGCCCATTAGTCCACTTAAACTCTTTCTATCCCCTCTCATTGTCTTAGTTAAGGGACCACAAATACTGCTAAAATTTTTGATAAAATTTCTGTAAAAACTAGCTAGACCATGAAAAGATCTTACCTCAGTAGTACTCCTTGAAGTAGGTCATTCAAGGATAGCCTGTACCTTCTCTGGGTCCATTTTTAGACCTTCTGCTCAAACTATAAATCCCAAATACACTAACTCTTTCTTCACAAAACTGCACTTCTTCAAATTAATCAACAATTTCTCATCTCTCAACTTCTCAAACACCATACGAATATGCATCATATGTTCCTCCAATGTCTTGCTAAAGATCAAAATATCATCTAGGTAAACAATGACAAACTTACCCAAAAATTCTTTCAAAACCTCATTCATGAGCCGCATGAAAGTGCTCGGTGCATTGGTTAGCCCAAAAGGCATGACTAACCACTCATACAGTCCTTCCTTTGTCTTGAAAGCAGTCTTCCATTCATCTCCTTCTTTGATCTGAATCTAGTGATATCCACTCTTTAGATCTATCTTTGAGAAATACACAACTCCACTCAAACAATCCATAATATTATCCATTTGTGGCAATGGAAACCTGTACTTGATTGTGATCTTATTTATTTCTCTAGAATCTATACAAATCCTCCACTTTCCATTCTTCTTTGGTGCTAATACTGCTAGTACAGCATAGGGACTCAGACTCTCACGGATCAATTCCTTTTGTAACAACTCATGTACTTGTCTGTTCAACTCATCACTTTCTACTGGTGTCATTCCGTGTGCTACCTTGTTTGGCAAACTGGCTCCTAAAATCAAATCCATCTAATGACTGATCTTCCTTATCGGTGGTAATCCATCAGGTACATTATCAGATATAATATCATGAAACTCATTCAATAGATCTGCAACCTCTATAGGTACATCCTCTACTTCTTCTTTACTAGCTTTTGGAATTAAAGAAAAACACACATGCTCATGCCTTATACCATCTAGGAATTTTCTTCCATCAACAAATGTTATTCTTGCATTACCGCATACTTTTTCTTCAGTCTCCTTCAATGGCTTTAGCGTATGTCACACTCCATCCTTTGTCAGGGAATAGGTATTTGCATGACCATCGTGTATAACACATCTATCAAACTACCATGGTCTACCCAACAACATATGACATGCATCCATAGAGATGATATCACATAGTACCTCATCTTGGTACCTACCGATTTTGAACTCTACTAGGCACTATTCACTGACCATGACCTTGTGGTCATCTTGCACCTAGGCAATCTGATATGGATGTGGGTGTTTCTGTCTCTTGAGCTTCAACTTTGTCACCATCTCTTCGGACACCAAATTGTCAGTGCTTCCACTATCGATAATCACATCACAACATTTACCCTCACACTTGCATCTAGTACGAAACAAGCTCCTCCTTTGTTCAGGTTCATTCTCACCACTCAGCAAGACTCTTCTGTTAATTAGCATTTCTCCTCTTTTAGCATCTTCAGAATTTGATGATCTAGCATCTTCATCTACATGTGCAACTCCAGCCTAGCCTTCATTCCTCCTATCTGTCCTTCCTTGGCATTGAGGACATTCAAATGCCCTATGACCTTCTTCTCCACAATGAAAACATGTTCCATGGAAGCCTCCTCTTCCAGATCCTTGTCCTCTTCCTCTTCCTCTCTAATCTCTATTACTCTGATCCTGGAAATGATTTGAATTATTTCCTCTCTGATTCTGACTGCTACTAGCCTCATCCTTCTTTTTCAGATCTTCATTTCGGCCATCATATAACCGTCCACCAGATCTTCCACCATGACCTCTTCCATTTTGTCTACTCTCAAACTTCTTATTTAGCTTTCCCTCTACTTTTAGGGCAAACTGGTATGCCTCCTCAATACTATTCATTCAAACTAGATTCAGCTCCTCCTGAATGCTTGGTCGTAACCCATTAAGGTATCGGGCAACTTTCTCCTTATCAACTTCTGCATGGCCTGTTCTGATGAGGAGTCGATAGAACTCCTCTGTATACTCCTGAACAGATCTTCCTACTTGCTTCAAACTTTGCATTTTCTTTAGTAGGTCAAGCTCATATTCAACAGGAATGAACTGTCACTTCAATTTATCCACCATCCGATCCCATCTTGTGATTTTATCTTTCCCTCTTCTATTTCGCTCTAATTGAATTTCTTTCCACCAGTTCTTCACATGACCTTTCAGTCTGGCCTTCGCAAATTTGACCCTATCAGGATCCTCAACATCTTCATACTCAAAATATTCCTCACATTCATTGATCCAGTCGATCAATTCCTCTGGGTTAAGATTTCTAGAAAATTTAGGAACCTTAATCTTAGGTCTTTTACCAATCTTGGAAATGGCCCAAAAAAGTCTTTCTTCCTCCTGGTTTACAATTTTGGCTTCTCCTTCTTGATATTCTTCCTTGGCTTCATCCTTGCTTTCATCTCTAACATTAAGATTCATTCCTCTGTGAATCTCTTCTTGCAATGCTCACACTTGTCTCTACAGCTCTCTAACCTCAGGTGTCATAGCACTAGCTCTTCTGCCACGTTCTTTTCATTGAGGCATTTTCACGATGCGCGCTGAAACCCTAACCATGGTCCTGGTGCAATCTACCTCACAGTCAGTGATTTATTTACACAATCAAGAACTTCTACTCTGATACCACTTGATGAAGGGTGCTCCCCTTAATACCACAAACAAATAATAGAAATTGAGAAACAACAACAATAATATGCAAGAACAAAAAATTGGCTTCTTATTATCTCCACAAATGTGGAATTACAAACTTTCAGAATTACAACATGCAAAGCCACATGGGCATTCCCTTACAATTTTCTGTAGGACAAAGCCTTGAATCAATTCCCAGATCTACTACCTAGAACTACCCTAGACAACACTACGGGCCTTCTTTATATAGTCAGTTTCCACCGCCTGAGAATGTTCTAGAAATTTAGTCCTAAGGGCCGACCCAACTTAGAATTATTTTATTTTTCAATTTATTACATCAAAGTCAGCTCAAAATAACTTTTGAAACTTGAACAAAAATTTTGAAGGAAAATTATTTTCTGCCATTTCAGGTGGCCCGACTTTCGGAGACCATAAGTCATCACTAGTTGACCCGATTGACTATTATAACCCCATTTTGGAAATGTCATGAAGTGCTCTACAGGCTTGATTGGTGTAATGCACCTGTCACCCAATTTTTTGACCTCATTCGGGGCCTCTAAAGCCTTCAAAACTGAGTTCAAAGTTTTTGTACCCTACTGCCAATACCAAAAATCTTCAATATCTTCAAAACTAGACCTGATCTAGCCATGAAACTTTGCTAGCAGGCTGATATGACTGAGATGAACCTCCACATGTAAAATCAAAATATTGTGAGATCGTAAGACCAACTTACTAAAAATAGCAAGTTTCCATAAATAGCAACTCTACACAAGATAGCCCTTATTGAATATAAAAATAGAAATATTTTTGGGTGATGCAAGATTGCCCTTACACCTAGGATGCTCCTGCATCAAGATTGGTGCAACATAATGGAAGCTAGGTACCTCCAAGGACATCCCTATGGGAGGATGTACCAGGATAGTGACCTCCCCAGTGGCTCCAAAATTGGGGCGAACATCTGCAAACGCAAAACCTTGATATCTAAAGGTGCTTTCTAGCAGCATGGAAATGGGAGATCCATTAGATTCTAGAATGACTATTGGATCTTGAACTACCCTAACCTTGGCTTTAGATTCAAACCTCTCATGGACTACCTCAGGCCTATCCTTGGTAATAGAACCTCCAACTACATCACTAAAAGGAATTGGAGAGATATATCAATTCTTGTCAGAGACAGACCAGATCTTCAATATTTGGCTAATGAGCTCATGGAAATCCTAAGAGATGTTAGAATCTTGGGTCTCAGTGGCTAAGATTCCATCATTTGGACCCCTACCCAAGCTAGTACCTTCTCGATCAAAATTGCTTACAACCTGCTTCTGAAGGAAGAGAATAATCTAGAGCACTAGATGAAGGTGTGGATCCCTCAACTCACACTAAAAATCAATTTCTTCTGGAGTCCCTTATGCATGGTAAAGTCTTAACTCAACATGATCTTATAGAAAGGGGCTTCTCCATGGCTAATAGGTGCATCCTATGTAAAAAGGAGGAGGAAATAGTGAACCACCTATTTATACACTTTGAGTATGCCACTGGCATCTGGTAGGAGGTCATTGGCAAGTTGGGAATCTCGTGGGCTCTGGATAATGATGTGCATCAATTTACCAACTAGAGATCCCCCTCCAATCATCTTCTTCTCCAACTCCTTTGGCATATGTTGCCCCCGCACATCTACTGGACCATTTGGAAGCAAAGGAACAATAGGATTTTTAGGGAGGCTGGTAACTAGTCTGAGACTTGCCTCTATCTTGGAACCAAGCTCCTTTGTGAGACCACCAGTGCAGTTAAGTGAAAACTCCCCTCAGCACCCCCCTCTTCCTGGGAAATCAAAATGGCTGATAAATGGAACCTTCTGACTGGCTTTTCCAAGTTTGATGACCTCAAGCTGATGGCTAGAAAAGCTACCAGATGGGCTTCCCTGCTCAGAGGCTAGACCAAATTAAACTTTGATGGGGTAGCTAATAATCTCACTCAGGGTGGGGGAGGTGTGCTAAGAGACCATAATGGCACTTGCCTCGTGGCTTATGCAGGGCCGCTCAATAATTGTAATGTTAACCAAGCTGATGGCATGGCTCTTCTATGGGGGATTAAATATGCCATCCAAATGAGCATTAGACTACTAGAAATTGAGGGGGATTCCAAAGTGGTGGTGGAGGCTATCAAAAGAAGAACTAATGTAGGGTGGTGTGTTAGTTCCATTATTCTAGAAATCTAGGAGCTTCTCAACAATTTCCAATGCATGACTTTTGGCCACACATATAGGGAGGGAAATGCGGTGGTGAATTCGATGGCTGTTATTGGTCCCAAGAAAACCAAACTAAACAATTGGAGGGTAGTAAGAAAACTACCTAAGGTCACACAGAAACTCATTGGAGGGGAAATAAATGTTACCAATAATATTTAAAATGAGCCAGACTGTCATCATTGTTAAGAGCCCTACCTTGATCAGGTGTTGGCATAAGTTGGCAATTTTTGTGATTATGAAAAAGAATTCCCAAAACCCCATAAAAAATCATCAATGCCTTTCAAGCATGTGGAGAGAGAGCTATCTACATTGACAGGTTCTATTGGTTAACAAGGACATTAAGTGTATCCCTAGTATTAACACTAATTATGGCATATGCAGATCCATCAGATATTGTCATACAGATCCTGGCTCCCAAAATTTCACCCAAGGCTAAAATTTTGAGTATAATGATTTCTCAAAATGGCTAAATCAAAACAACTAGTCTTTTTCTCTCTTTCACGAAGATTGGCCCTTTGATTTTCAAGAAATTATGGCACAGGAAAATGAGCTCATCGACATGGGAGGAAACACTCTGTGTATTGAACTAGATAATATTGATGAGGCTTTCACCTCTAACCCTTTAGTGATCCACTACTATAAAGAGAGTGGTATCTGGCATTTGATGGAGTGAATGAAAGGTGGACATGATGAGCGGATATCCAAATAGTTTGTCTTGTCCTGGAACAATAGGAAAGTTTCTATTGGGGGCATCCATTTCTAGATTAATGAGGAGGTCATTGCTAAGGTGATGAGGCTCTCTATGGAAGGGAGAAAGTATAAAAAATAGCAAGATGCCCAACCCTACTAGACTCAGCCAATTCTTTAGAGAGGGAGAGAAACCAGTCAAGAAATCTAGGGGTTTCAACCGTGAGGAGCTTTCAAAGTTTTGGCCCAAGTTGTGCCTCATTGTGATGAAGTAATTCACCCTAAAATGTAAATTTACAGTGTTCTACTATTACCATTTACCTTTTCTTAATCATTTCAAAAGTAGGGACCTAATATCCATTCCCTTTTACCTCCTTCATTCCATCGAAAGCAATATTTTGGATATTAAGGTGTTATACACTAAGTTTGTGCCTTTGTCTCAAGCTCTTGTAGTCTTGATAACGTAGTCTAACATGGGAATCATCTCCAGGTGTGGGCCCTATGCTAATTGAGATGAGACCTCCAGGTTCTAGGCTGGTTCCTCTTGGATAATCACCTTAATTTTCTTTTAGACATTAAAAGTAGATCTTTTGAGGGAAAGGGATAGAAGGAGTGCTTAAAAGGGAAATGACCTGAAAAGTAAACTACCTACTTGGTGATGCATGGAAATTATGGTTTGGATCTCTGTATAGAGGAATAAAATCAATGAAAAGCTTAGGTCTAATACATCACAACTTAGTAAATAGGCTTGCAGAAGTGTTTCATAGGAGGGCCTGAACATAAGACACAATCAATGACCCACAAATAAACATTCACTTCTGCAACTCAGTGTAGGAATGAGACAAGACTATTAGGGGTCTGAAGTATACACACAAAAAACATCTAAATCAGATCAAACATAGTAACACACACAGTTATAGAAAATAAGAGGGATCAGGAACCCTAAGATATCATTGAAAACATCATACACTTTGATTCAATAAGAGATAATACAAAACAAGGAAGCATAGGGACATGAGGGATTGTCACAAAATACCTCTACAATGTTTTTATTATCAATGGGAACATTACAACTATATAAGCAAGAGGGTAGAAATGATACCATAGATGACCTTTAAGAAAAGATGATTTTTCTTCTACAATTGTTCAACTCTAAGCTCAAAAGCTCTAAAAATACAATATATACATCTCCTCTAAACAAGTGGGAGAAAAACCTAACTAGGGTTATAGATTTACAATAGAATAATCAAACCCTAGCTATCCTAATGAACCATCATCAAAAATCTAAGGGCATTGATGATCAAATCATATCTTTTCTTTACATGTTGATCTTGTACTGAGCCCACCTGCAGACACAACTATCTTGATCCATCTTCCCACTTGCAACTCCACTAAGCCATGAAGGCTCACAAATCTGATCCTGAAGATATTTGGGTTTAAAATGATTACCCTTGCAAAAGGTGGTGCCAAGCTCATTAAAGCCTCAACATGATATGGTACTCTATAGAATCCATGGTGCCAATGATCAGATCATCCATCATCATCCTCCCAACCTCCACCATCCTAAAGAATTAAATTCTAGCTACCCATCTTGTCACATATGGCCACAAGAAAAAACCCTATCAAACCCTTCACAGAGATATTCAAATTCAAATATTAAGAGCTAGCAGACATAATTTTAAAATGTAGCCATCAATGCAAAATCTTCCCAGCAAATGAATGACTATGATGCACTGAGAAAACAACTTAAAATCCCCCTCTAACAAGTGAAAACCTCTATGGAAGTCAGCGGCCAATGAGAAGTAAGAAAATCATCATTTCAACATATTTGGACCAACCTCAAACCCCTCTTCCTTTAATTAATTTAGAGATCATGCAACCAAAGACCCCTTTTGTCATTTGCAAAATCCTTCTCTTAACCCTGGTCTGGTTAAGTGATTCAGTGAACAAGGCTTTCCACTAGATCACTGAGTTTTTAAAATACCCTAGTTTCATTAAGTGAACAAGAGAAACCCCTTTAGTCACTAAGTTGCCTGATACTTTACTAACCCTGGGCCCAGGCTGCCACATGTCACCTTTCTATATGTTTTCGCTGCTCCATCAGAAACCACCTTGACAACCTTTGACATCAGACCCACTTAAGACAAGATTCTAATCTAATGACCAGTCTCATCTCCTCATGACCTTAGAAGATTCCTTCAGATTATACACCCACTGTAGATTTCATTAAGCCATGACCCCACTAACACATCAGTCCACCTGTAAGTCTTCATCAGCACATGAAAACCAATCATATTTGAGTACATCAACACACCGAGGATGCACCTAACAAAGCCCAAAGATAAAGGAAGATCAATGGCTGTTGCATGATCGCATGCTCTGACACAAAGCCTCATTAACATATGCCAGCGGTCGATCCTTTACAAATGTCAGAGCCTCTGACTGCAAAAATGGCCCAATCCCACTAACAAGAAATGACTCATTAGTATGTGGACCAATGAGAAGCCACCATCTATGCACACCTAGTTGTGGTCCCGCTCATTTGAAGTGTTACATCACTAAGGAGAATCAATGATTGTCTTATAATCACATAACTCTGACAGAACACATGAGATCACATGCCAGCCATCGATCTCAAAGCTTTTGACATCCCTGGGCCCACTCACAAAATACAAGTCATCA
Source organism: Chamaecyparis obtusa (assembly GCA_027943335.1). NCBI lineage: Eukaryota > Viridiplantae > Streptophyta > Pinopsida > Cupressales > Cupressaceae > Chamaecyparis > Chamaecyparis obtusa. Next base: position 122,651 of record BSBK01005000.1, read on the forward strand.
TCCCTCGACCAATAAAAATCCTCCAAGTAGGACACCATGGCATCAGACTGACTAACACACTGCAATGCTTCATTGAAAGGGAATCGACGGTCGGCACATGATTTGATGCTCTGACACAAAGTCTTGAGATCATTAGACAGTAGTTAGATCTTTTAACCAGGACCCCACATAAAAAGACCGCTCGACCTGTTAGTGAACACGTGACTAAAGGGAAGTTAACCACTCGCTGAATCACTAACCGTTGAGGACTTAACCATGAAACACTGGGGTATTATGCGAACAAGACAGTCACTAAATCTTTGGAAGGAAAAGGTAACCACCGACTGACTTGGAGAACTGGCAACCAAAGGGAAATTAAAAGCACATGGATATTGGGGAGTTTAAGTGACTGATAAAGTAATAAAATTTTTTAACAAGGCTTAGGGTTTTTTGAGAGTTTGGCCTATAATGGCTAGTTTAATGAATTTTTTAAGGACTTTTCACCTAGCCAGGGACCTAGAAACAGGTGCAGAGACCAGAGGGAAGGACATAAAACCATGAAATTTTTAGGGATGCCTAGCAAGGTAAAAATAGAGATCTTGGTATAGGTTGTAGCCAAATTTTCATGTACATGGAAATTAGGGTAACATTTTGGCAATTTCTACTAGATGTCAGCCTGCTAGACATTGAAAACTAGTGGCCTTGACATAATCCATTGGGCATGGGGTCATCAAAATAAAAAAATTCTCCTAGGGACATAAAACTGGAACTGTGCTCAGAGCACTTCTTGGAAAATAGGGAACTAAGCTAGAAAACAAGGACAAAAAGTAGGAAAACCTAACCTATCGTAAACTAACCAGTTACAAAAACTTGGTCAAACAAAATCATTTACTAGTTGTGAAAAAAAACTACCTTTCCTCATTAGGGTATTTTGCATTGGACACATGAGGATAGCTACAAAGATAAGAGGTACACAAAGATTTGTCAAATAATTATTAACTACCTCTGCAAAAATAGGATCAAGTTTACCTTCCCCCAATTGATCATATGGAGGGGCCTTAGTAAACTCCTTCTATGCCAAGTATCTGATGGGGCAACCCCTTGAAAGTCTGAAGGCAGGACCTTCCTTAATAGCTTCTTCTTTATCTTCATGGTTTCCCTCCACCATGGGTAGCCATGTCAACTCATCATCTATGGATAGGGGACTATCATCTTCTTCTTTTAAACAAATTAAGAGCTCATCAAAGTTGTCAGTATCCTAAAGATCCCCAAGAATGACTGGCCCTTTACAATCAAGCTCCATACACAAGCCTCCTATGATGTGCTCCAAACAATCCTCCCCAAGGCATTGGTTGTCCTTTGCACATTAGGAAGTCTCCTCCTCAAAGATGAGGTCAAGCTCATGGATTAACATATCCTTAGGATCAATCTCTTCTAGCTGCTGCAACTTCACAAAGGTGGCTATGATCATATCTTAATCATCCTACTCAACAAAATTAGGCAGCTCATCAAATAAAAGCATAGCTTCTCCTTTTATACCAACCTCTTGTTGATGGTGAACCTTTTGTTATGATTGATCTTCAGCCATAGGTAATGGCATGGTCTCCTTTTCATCATCAACAAAGAGGGCAATCTCATTCAATGAATCAACAAAGAGTTCAGGCTGGGCATCAAACTCCATCTCCTCACCAAATGAAAGCTCATCTACCACAAGTCCTTACTCAGACACCAAACTAGTATCTTTGAAAAGATCTTGCATTTGACAGCTAGGAGGTAGAGTCCATTGGGAAATCCACAACACTTCATCATCTTGAGAGACCAAAGGGGCCTCTTGAGATAAACAACTTTCTTGAATAGACTATTCTTGCAGAGTGGTAGACTAAATCTCAAGTAAAGGTTCTTGGGAAGAATTTTTTTCCTTAAAAATTGGGATATGGAATTGAGGGGGCTCAAAGGGAGACACAGAAGGCATACCCATCTTGAAGCTTGGAAAACTGAAGGCCCTATCATCTTGGTGTTGGTCCCTTGTGGCTAGCCTTTTCTCAATATAATCTTTAGACTGTTGCAGACCATAATAAGGTTGCAACTGCTCCAAAACAGGCTCAGATTCTTGAAGGGTGCTCCTAAAACTTGGAAATGAGCACTTTGTATGCTCTTGATGTGTAGGACCTTGAGGAAAATGGGTCCTCTAGCTTGGAATTTTAGGTCTAAGAGCCTCTTGTTGAGCATTTTGTTATCTCAACCTTGCTGTCTCAATGTCAGCTCGGTGTCTGATCTCTTCTTGAAATTGTCTTACTTGTTTCTCATCAACAAGAACCTCTACCACTTGGTACGGAACTGTCTCCTACTCATAGCCTTGAGCCTCTATCTCCTGCTACTCTCTGATCTCAAACACTTGCTTAATTAAATCAAGCAATAGGTTCTTGGTCTCTTCTTGCCCTTTCACAAAGTCTAGGCTTTGAATCCGTTGCCAATTAGGCTGAGAAGGGGTGGGTGGGTGGTAAGTAGAATGGGGCAATTGGCCTTGCATTTTTTATTGTGCCCTTTGTGCCCATGATCCATCTTGGTGGAGGGCTCTTTCATAATTTTGCACAAGGGAAAAATCATTTGGGGCATGTTGGACATAATGACAGCCTTGTATTGTATGGAAGCTTGGGATAAAAGAAGGCTTTAGGTGGCTTTGATAAGGTTGATAACTAGGCCACTAAGCATTATTCTCATAATAGGATGGTGGGTAACCTGACTGTCCAGAATAAATTGACATGTCTACTCATGCAATTAGCTAGACTCCGAATATGAAAGATTTGAAACATACCAGCACTTGATCTTTGAAACTAGTAGACTCTCCAGAGTCACTAGATATGTAGCAAAATGACCTCTTCTAGGTTTTCAACCTACTAGATGCATATCATAACCAGCAAGAACTATAAAAATTATGACCTCTTGGTCCCACCGGGTGTGCCAGAATTGTTATACACTAAGTTTGCACCTTTGTCTCAAGCTCTCATAGTCTTGATAACCTATTATTAAATGGGAATCATCTCCAGGTGTGGGACCTATGCTAATTGTGATGAGACCTCTAGGTTCTAGGCTGGTTCCTCTTGGATAATCATCTTAACTTTCTTTTAGACATGAAAAGTAGATCTTTTGAGGGAAAGGGATAGAATGAGTGCTTGAAAGGGAAAAGACTTGAAAATCAAACTACCTACTAGGTGATGCACCAAAATTAGGGTTTGGATCTTAGTATAGAGGAATGAAATCAATGAAAGGCTTAGGTCTAATGGGTCACAACTTACTGAATAGGCTTGCATATGTGTTTCATAGGTGGGCCTGAACATAAGACACAACCAATAACCCACAAATAGACATTCACTTCTGCAACTCAGTGTAGGAATGAGACAAGACTATTAGGGGGTTGAAGTATACCCACAAAAATATCTAAATTAGATCAAACATAGTAACACACAAAATTATAGAAAATAAGAGGGATCAGGAACCCTAAGATATCATTGAAAACATCATACACTTTGATTCAATAAGAGATAATACAAAAGAAGGAAGCATAGGGACATGAAGGATTGTCACAAAATACCTCTGTAATGTTTTTATTATCAATGGGAATTTTACAACTGTATAAGCCAGAGGGTAGAAATGATAGCAGAGATGACCCTTAAGAAAATATGCTTTTTCTTCTACAATTGTTCAAATCTAAGCTCTAAAGCTCTAAAAATACAATATATACATCTCTAAACAAGTAGGAGCACAACCTAAATAGGGTTACAAATTTACAATAGAATAATCAAACCCTAGCTGTACTAATGACCCATCATCAAAACTCTGAGAACATCCTGTACTAAGCCCACCTGCAAACAACTATCTCGATCCATCTGCCCACTTGCAACTCCACTAAGCCATGAAGGCTCATAAATCTAATCCTAAAGATATTTGGGTTTAAAATGATTACCCCGGCAAAAGGTGGTGCCAAGCTCATTAAAGCCTCAACATGACATGGTACTATGTAAAATCTATGGTGCTGATGACTAGATAATCCATCATCATCCTCCCAACCTCCACCATCTTGAAGAATTAAATTCTAGCTAACCATCTTGTCATGTATGGCCACAAGAACTAAACCGTAGAAAAACCTTCATAGCGATATTCAAATTCAAATATTAATGGCTAGCAGACATAATTTTAAAATGTAGCCATCGATGCAAAATCTTCTCAACAGATGAATGGCTATGATGCACTGAGAAAACAACTTAAAATCCCCCTCTGACAAGTCAAAACCTATGTGGAAGTCAGCAGCCAATGAGAAGTGAGAAAATCATCATGTCAGCATATTTGGACCCACCTCGAGCCCCTCTTCCTTTAAGTTATTCAGTGACCATGCAACCAAAGACCCCTTTTCTCATTCACAAAATCCTTCTCTTAACCCTAGTTTGGTTAAGCAATTCAGCAAACAAGGCTTTCCACTGGATCGCTAATTTTTTATCTTACCTTGGTTTCATTAAGCAAACAAGAGAAACCCCTTTAGTCACTAAGTCACCTAATACGTTACTAACCTTGGGCCGAGGCTGCTCCATGTCACCTTTCTATTTGTTCCAACTACTCCATCAACAACCACCTTGGCAACCTCTGACATTAGACCCACTTAAGACAAGATTCTAATCTAATAGCCAGTCTCATCTCCTCATGACCTCAGAAGATTCCTTTAGATTATATGCCCACTATAGATTTCATTAAGCCATGACTGCACTAACACATCAGTCCACCTCTAAGTCTCCGTCAGCACATGACAACCAATCATATTCAAGCACATCAGCACACTAAGGACCCACCTGACAGAGCCCGAAGATAAAGCAAGATCAACGGTCGTCGCATGATCCCATGCTTTGACACAAAGCCTTATGAACATACGCTATTCGTCGATCCTCTGCAGATGTCAGGGCCTCTGACTGTTGAAAGGGCCCAGTCCCACTAACAAGAAATAACTCATTAGCATGTGGACCAATGAGAAGCTACCATCTGTGCACACCTGGCAGTGGACCTTCCCATTTCAAGAGTTACATCACCCAAGAGAATCAATAGTTGTCTTATAATCACATACCTCTAATAGAACACATGAGATCACATGCCAGCCGTCAATCTCAAAGCTTTTGACATCCCTGGGCCTACTAACAAAATACAAGTCATCATCCCTTGACCAATAAAAAGCCTCCAAGTAGGACACCATGGCATCAGATGCACTGACACACTGCAGCGCCTCATTGAAAGGGAATCGATGGTCGGCGCATGATCTGATGCTCTGACACAAAGTCTTCTGATCATTTGACAACTATTAGATCTTTTAACCAGGACCCCACATAAAAATACCATTGGACCTCTTAGCGAACATGTGACTAAAGGGAAGTTAACTGCTCACTGAATCACTAATCATTGAGGACTTAACCCTGAAACACTGGGGTATTATGTGAACAAGGCATTCGCTGAATCACCAGAAGGAAAAGGTAACCATCGACTAACTTGGAGAACTAGTGACCGAAGGGAAATTAAAAGCACATGGATATTGGGGAGTTTAAGTGACTGATAAAGTAACAACAAATTATAACAATGCTTAGGGTTTTTTGAGAGTTTGGCCTATAACAGCTAGTTTAATGAATTTTTTAAGGACTTTTCACCTAGCCAGGGACCTAGAAACAATTGCAGAGACCAGAGGGAAGGACATAAACCCATAAAATTTTCTAGGATGTCTGGTAGGGTAAAAAAAAGATCTTGGGATAGGTTTTAGCCAAATTTACATGTACATGAAAATTGGGGTAACATAAGGAAAACCCTAAAAAATTGATCCCTATTCTCCATCAGGGTGTCTTGCTATGTCTCTACCATTCCCACAAGGCTATCTACCCTCCACCCTAACCTCCCTCGACCATCCAGGATGTCACTTGGGAGGACTCCCCATCGAAAATTGATAATCCCACTCACTCCACCTCCTAATCTATCCAAGAAATCTAGGATATGGATATTGTCCCTAATGATGGTAGAACCCACAAAAGATGTGTGAAAATTCCTTTTAATAGGAGGGAGGAGAATGAGTAGTCCTATGTCTCTGAATCTTTAGAGACTAAAGATTTGGAGGATTCTGATAGTACCCCTAAGATTGAATGAAATCCCAAAAAATGGAGGATTTTTGAGAGCTAGGTCAAGTTGGAGGTTGATTTAGGGGGCTAGGGTCACCGTTGGTCTAATAGAATTGTGAAGGAGTAGTGTAAAACTAGAATCATGGAAACGGTTTCAAAAGAGAAGTCCCTATCAGAAAAAAGACTCCCATACCATTGAGTCCATGAAGTGCTCTTCTGATGACCACATGAGTCTAAACAGGATTGGAACCACTCCCCCTCTCAATCGTCAGCAAACCATGGAGACTCTCTGTAGCCCTACCCCACCTCTAGCTTCCACTCATGATCACCAATCTTCTCAATGGCAAGGAAAAGCTTAAGGGAACCCTTAAGTAGAAGTTTTCTAATCTGGACAAAGAGATAACTGACATCAAGTAGGACATGTAGGAACTCAAGAATCACATGATGATGACTAACAATTTTTCTCTTAAAGTCATGCATGCTTCAGATATGACTCTCTGCACTATGCAAGAAAAACTAGTAGGTGGCAAGCTAGAGGCAGATGAAGATAATAAGGATGTCTTCATGTTCCTGTAGGAGGAATGGACCATGAGACTGATGTCCAAACATCTAGGTGGGAGAAATTAGCTGCTGGTGCTCATGAGGTTTTTATTTTTGTTTCTGTTTGGGCACGACCCTAAGTTCTCTATGTTGGATTGTTATTTTAAGGTTATTTTGCCTAGTTGGTATAGCCCTGCGTGGCTTAATACTGTTACTTTAATTTCTACTACTTGTTTTAGATACTCTGGTTTAATCTTTTTGAAAAGAACTGGTTTTTTTGTTTTTGATAGAGGAAGATTAGACCCTTTTTTCTACTGATAAATTGATGATGAAATGCTTTAGACTAGTGCCATTAACATGCTAGTAATGTTCTTCTAGTCCCTCTATACCTTGGGCCAGCACTCTCTTGCTTCTTTTTCTATCAAAAACATATAATTAACTTTAATAACTTTTATGACTATAAAAATGATCAAGGATAAAACTCATTAATCATGTAGTTTTTAGGGCCAATCTAAAATTGCAAAATAAAATGAGCTTGACTGGAAGTTGTGAGTGGTTCTTTATAGAGTGGGATCAAATAATGCTTGTCTGAGCGATTGTGGGCCATTCAAAGAAAAAAAAATTAATTACTAAATGGAAGTAAATCCATATATATGATAAATAGACAAAAAGCTTTCATAGTTCGTGTTTGTAATGGTTATAAATGTAGTAGCAACAATTAATACTAACATTCATAAGATGAAATAAATATGAAGAACATCAAAATAATAATATTATTAGAAGAATAAAAAATAATTGAATTATGCAAAACTAAGAAATATATAGAAATAAACAAAATAAAACTATATATATAAATAAATCAAAAAAATTAAAAAATAATCTGACTTCATATTAAATTATATTATTTATCACATATTAAATCTACTTAAAAATTCAATTAACATATTTCATTAAATTTTGCAAAAACACTTTTATATTTAGAAGCAATTCTAATTACCTTGCAAATTTGGCCTATTACTTAAATGACTGAATTAAAAATTTATTGTATTAAATTACTACCCAAATTATTAATTTGGGGTACCTATTGCATACCAAAATGCAATTGCTACTAACTCTATTTATCCACTAGTAACTCTTAATGCTTGACTAACTTATCTTTATGATGAAGGTGTTTCTTATATTAAACGCATCGGCCTGGGTTAAAGGATCGACGGTGCACATGATCCAATAGTCGTGCAAGATGATTGAAACAGTTAAAGCTGTTGATCATTTTTGAAAATAAATCCTTTTGTCACGTGATTATAGGCTACCCCATATCACTATCTTCCAGCATCATACGTAGTCGTGAAATGGATGGAAAAGAGACCACATTGCCTGCAAAGTTTCCAGAGGAGTGGCTTTCATCGTCCATGATGAAGTTAACCTTTTTGAAGTTTATTTTTGACTACAGGTGCCAAATTAAATTAGACGTCAATATGTAGTGTGAATGGGGACATTTTTTTCAAATCATACATGACCAATAATATAGATAAAGTACTCGTCCTATTGATCTGAGGAGTTCTACTTGCATTAGAAGAAGATCTAGCAACAAAGACAACATACTAAGGGAACATTATTTTTGTGAATTTCTATGTCTTTATCTCATATCTTCATCTCTTTTCATTCATAAATCAAGGTATTTAATATTTAGTCTATGTTCATTTTGTAGACACAAAGTAGTTACAATCAGGGGTTCACAAAATTGAACAAAGAAATTCTCCTTTAAATTAGGGGTTTACATAGATCTTTATTTATTCTCATTTGGTTTAGCTTTGAAGCCTAAGGATTTTTTAGAATTGCCTTGTAGATACTGGGAATTTGAATCTTTTATTGCTACCAAAGAACGTGGTTTTCATGCCTAAAAAGGGAAGCAAAAACAACCCATTTTGAAAATAGACTCAAAAATTTTCTTGTACCCAATTTGAAGTCTAGATAGCTTTACCAAAACACAGGGAAAAAGATTTATAAAAATTTCCCTATTTCCACAAACACCTTGTTAGGCTTTCATTCATTACATGCTCATTCCATTAAATATTATACAAATAGAAACCAGTAGATTAAACAATATAGAACAACCCCATAAAATTTTAATAAGCTTGAGCACTATATAAGATGAGAGAAGCCCCTACCATAAATTTAGAGGCACGTAAGGGTCATGCAATTATTTTGTTGATATTTTAGTTCGATGTAAGAGACTAAGAAATTTTTTTATAGAAAACAATTATGTCAAAATGTGTTGCAGTACTATTTTCTTAGATTCTTATGATTAAAAGCCAATTAATCTTCCACATTTGACTACCCGTTTTCTGATTTTGTGAATACCCACTTTCTCCCATGGCACATTAAATAAGGCAATGACTATTTAAATCTGTGTGATGAGTTGATGTAAATATAAAGAGAACCCTAATCATTACTCATTAAGATATTAATCAAAATTATATTACATCTAAATGCAAACTCGATATGACTTCGACTCAAATGACATTTTAGGGCTAGAAGAAAAACAAAACCAAAATCTCAAAAAGCCCAAGACTAAGCTAGTCAGTTACAGATTTCATACAAAATAAAGAAATGAGAAGATTTAATTAAATTTATGAGACCAAATCTATTTAAGTTAATTATTGAAAAAAGCATACAAAATAGAGTTCTAATTCAAAGCATAACCCACTTTGATAAAAAAAAAATGAAGGGGAAACATATCTCTTTTATAATGAAGAATAATGACTCAAATATAAACCAAAAATAATAATTAGTCAAATTAGTTCTTGGTTTTAAATCTCATAAGCCTCATAAATTTCAAATGCCCATGTCCAAATCTTTTTTTACAAAAGCATCCTAGTGCTCGTCAAATATATTACACCTGAAATATTTACCTTAGATGCTTTATTATGAAATACCCAAATCCTTTACGTAGAATGATTTCACTTAACTATCATTTCAAAAGATTGGTAGATGACTTTGAAGCTTTAGATGAAGAACATTGTACACCTAAAGGAACAATGCAATACCTATAAAAAAACCTCTTGTAAAAGACAGTGTAAAGACTAATTCTTGCAAAATAACCTCAGTAGCCCAACTTCCCCTATCTAATATTTTTTTTTGGGTGCTAGATGTCTTCTTCAAAGTACATTGGAGAACTCATAGTATGCATGCAAAAAATGTAGAAGCCACTAGTACAAAAACAACAATATATGACTAAACAAACTACTAAAAATTGTAAATAAATGACTAATTTTGGTCTGGTGACCATTAGTAGTTTATTGCTGGTCATTTATCTCGCAACCAAATTTATGACTAAACTATTTTAATTATTGATTTGGTCATTTATTTATTCATTTATTTGGTCATTTATTTAGTCATTTATTGGTTCATTTATTTGGTCATTTATTTGATCATTTATTTGGTCATTTATTCGATCATTTATTTGGTCATTTATTTGGTCATTTATTTGGTCATTTATTTGGTCCTATATTTAGTCATTAATTTAATCATATATTTAGTCATTAATTTAGTCATATTAGGGCATGATGGAATCGAACCATCATCCTCCTACTTGTAAAGTAGGTGCTCTTCCATTGAGCTAGTACCCTTTAAAGAATAATCATACCATGTATACTAGCACTTTCCACTAAACATGATTTCAAGTTTTTCCATCTATAGTTCAAGGGTAGCAAAGCCTAAGGGGAGGATGACTAGTGATACTTTAAACTCAATGGTGAAGTTATCCAATGTGAAATATAAGAATGAAGTGAATGATGCCATTGGAAAGTACATTACATGTGGCTTGTTTGCCTTGTTATAATGACAAGCATATATCTTTAGGGGAAACTAGCCACATTAAATAGAGATAAAGTATGTAGCAATGATCATACCTTCAACATTTTCACTCCTAGGTCACAAAATAATAATAAAAGTAACTAAATTGACTAGTTCAATGTTACTTTTTAAAAATACAATGTTAAATGGTTTCTTTGAAAATCAAAAAAATTTATAAAAAATATCTACCATGTCTAACATCTCCTTGATAAGAAACACACCAAAATACTATTAGATTTTGCAGGTTCCAAAAAAAATAAACATATATTACCCCTACCCACAAAGAGAAATTCAAACATGCCAATTTTCTACATATTTTCTATCAATTTTCCCTCAAAACAAAGATTTATGTAGGCATTTGAAAATTAAATAAAAAATAAAAAAATCCAAGTAAACCAAAAAGCACTTACTGCAATGGCAAAAAATTCACCCTCATAGAATTTCAAGCTAACTCCTTTTACAGCTTCAACTTCCATGTGGACTCTCTTAGTTTGATAACCAATCATATTGTCAAATGACTAGAATTCCCACCATTTCCTAGTTGTGCACACTTTTCTTATATTTTGAAGCTCCACAACAACTTTAGATGCCATATCTAGATGAACTTTCTCCATGTTTGAGTTTTCATCCTTTACTCCTCCATTATATTCAAATATGAATGGTAGGAAATGCTATTAGGTAAAAGAAAAGATATTGAAAAATAGATAGAAGTCACAAAAATACAAAAGCTAAATTGCTTTTTAAAATTAAGATGCATAAACACAATGTCGACACAACAAACAAACATAAAACTGAATAGAAGTACAATATTTATAAAACAAAGATCAAGAACAACTTATGCACACCAATTTCATTTCTTCAAACTTAAATCCTTTACTGAAGACCAATTGACATCCTAAAACACATTGAGATATGATAGCAACATATAACACTTTCTATAGTGCTTATTCAAAACCATTGAGAAACTAAAAGACTAAATTGCTACAAAGAAAACAAAAAAAGACTTATCCCAAAGGCCAAAAAGAACTAACAAGAATACAACAACAATCAGAAAAGTGCACATCTTCTTCAAAAAAAACATGAAGAAACATGCATTTTCTTTAAACTAGGAAATTATGACTCCTAGTTTCCATGCCAACAATTTGTTTATGTGTTTCAAACTTTCAACCATTTATGGAGAATCATTTAGATCAATTTCAAAGAAGAGACAAGTAGTGGATTCTAGAATAGGAGAACAATTGTTTAGTAGAATTGACACAGTCCAAGAAATCATAATTACTATGGTAAGGTTCTCAAACTACACTTAAATGTGATGAATCCTAACATACCTAAATTCAGCTAAAGAAAGGAAATATAATTTAATAGTGCTCACAAGATGAACTAATAGTATACAGAGAAAAATTATATCAAAGAAAGCTATAAATATTTATCTAGGTTTGCCCAAGATATATGTTAATCCATGCCATGTAACACCAAGTCATGTCCTTACTTTGGCATTATTCAACACCCTGTGTGCTAAACACACCAATGGACATTGTGCCATTCCTAGTGACATCTACCCTCAATGTCATCTTCTGAGTAGATTATAGTTATGTAACACAACACAATAGAGTACAACTCATTTGGATCATCTAGAGTTCGACAAAGAGCTCTAACATTATCTATATGACTCAAACATTGGACCTTTCTCCTATGTTGTACCATGTTAGACCATACTACCAAGGTACATGCTATATCAACATGCCTGTCTATCTAGTGTCTTCTTGTAAGCCAAACTGTCACACACACAAGATAGAGAAGCAATGATGATTATTGAAACCTACCCATTTTATATCCATTCTTGATGTAATCATCTTTTTTAGACACGTATTATAAACATCTTTAGCATATGTTTTTAGAGGTAGTGTTGTACATAGGATTTTCAATAGAAATTCATAGCATAGACATGGCTAGGAGATAAATAGTTATGCTTCTCTTAGGAGAGTATACCATGTGCAGAACACTCAGACGAATAATTTTTGCTTCTTCAGTTCTAATAACTTTCTTTCTTTTTCTTTTTTTCTTTTTTTTTTTTTTGGGGGGGGGGGGTGGGGTAAGTGTTAGAATTTACATTTAAAGACATGAAGAAAAACTTTAATTTACTAGTCAAATGTTAAGACAAATATATGTATGCTAGAAAAGAATCTAGCAATTTCATTTTCTTGAAATTTTCTAAAGCCTTTTCAAAAAATCATGAGTCTGCATATCCTACAATCATAACATTCAATGAAATGACATCTCTTTGAGGAATTCAGTCCAACAAATTATATGCCTTGTCTGGGCTTCCACATTTTGCATACATGTCTATTAGAGCATTTCCAAGTATAACTAACAAAAATTTACCTTCCATATTGCTTTGATGGATATCCACACCCTATTCCAAAGCTCCCAATTTATCAGTGGTAGGGAGGATGAGGGAAAATATTGTGGAATTTGGCATTAAGGATAGAACATTAGTAAAATATGTGATTTCCCTTATAGTTGGAATTTTATCCTGTACTCTATGCATTCTTATTTTTCTAAATTTCTATATGTTTTTTGGTGATTCTAGGCTACATTCTAAGAGGCATTATCATAGACCAGTTGTATTTATGTCAAAAAATATTTTTTAGTGCAGAAGGAAATCTTCTACATAGTAGCATCCACTTTGGATGAATTAAAGTTACACAAAAAAAATTAAAAATCTTAGCATATAAATATTTGCATAATGACCAAACCACTTATTTTAAGATAAATTTGTCAAGGTTACTTGAAATTTTATCTAGTTTAATCACTAAGAAGTATTAGATTAATGTGAAAATACTGGAATATATCACTGGGAGTTAGATCTGCAGAAAATTCCCTCAATATTTTCAACAACCTCCCTATTTGAACTTTAGAGGCAACATTTTTCATCCCTAGAATATCAATTATGAGAAAGCATCAAAAAATTTCTACCTCAACTTGTGAAAAAACATAAATTCAACAAAGGACTAATGCAAGGATACCTTTAGGCATAAATTGTGAGGTGCTAAATTTATGACAAATTAGATGATCATGTACTAATTATCCCACAACATAGTGAATGAGTGGAGACTCATCAATCAATAGGTCATACAGTATTCCAAGCTCATCATCGACAAGAAGTTGGTGCCTGCGATGTAGATCACAAAAATAATGTCAAAAAATATATATCAATTTTCTACTAAATAGTTCAATTTTAGACTGAGATTTAAAAAGATCTCAATAATGACCTTAATAATTATTTCAAGAGTCTTATAGTATTAACATCCAAAGTCACATAAATATCATCTACAAGCTTAATAATTCTATTGCAATATCATTATGTAAAAAGGCTAAGTGATGGCACATTATCTTTTGCCTCATATAGACTTTGCAATGTAGTAGTAGAGGTTTTTCAAACAGTAGGAATATGCAAGCCTGTGAAATTTAAAAAGAGTAAAATCCAATCTATCATATGCTAGTAAAAATTTGATTGTGCAAAAGATGAAAATACTTTAGAATATACCTTATCATTCAAAGTCCACCCAAGGTATTTCATATATAAATCTTTCAAGAACAATGAGGGGTACGAGACAATCCAACAACCAATAGCTTTGATACATGCCATCTGGATATTTGGATCTACATCTATGTATTGATACACAAATAGTCTGATAGAGCCAATTAACATGAAGCTAGTAAGTAAATGACAAGACAATAAGAATAATTCCTTTGCCTTTCAAGTAGACGGCTCATCAAATGCATCTATCTAAAGCTAGCATATAAATTTAGATACAAAGAATATAAACAAATCAAAATTTAAACTAAACCTGTAAATACTTTATGCATCATTTCATCTACCATAGTTAACTTTTCATGGGTTACACACAATGTTTAATTCAATGATTCCACCCAGAGACCATCTTTTTGCTTCTTTTTTCTTAACATTGCACTTACATTGTGTAGTCTCTTGTTGTCCACCAAGCATATTTGTAACCATAATAAGTGATGTTATAAGTTTTAGTCCAACCAATGTCACAACTTAACCAAAAACTCTTGGAGGGGTGTTGAATGAAATAGTAGAAATAAGAATAAGGATTGGAATACCATGACTCTTTTTATTTTCTAAGACAAATGTTTGCAAATATGATTAGTGAAAGAAATGAACCATGAAAGAGAAATGACATAATCCATGCACTTCTCTAAAAAAATTTGGTCAAATGATCTTGTAGATTGTCGTGATGTTAATTAAGAGGATTTACACCCATATTGAATCCCTAAAAAAATTGCATATTAATGATTATATAAAATTATATTTGGAAAAGGAAGCATAAAACAAAATTCTCAGAACCTGTAAATATATTGAAAGAAAAAAAAATGGTATTTAAGGATACATCTTTAGCCTGATTGACTAAGAAAATAACCACATCAGCCACATCAATTTCATCCATGGGACCTTCATTGCCTTGATATTAAACACCACATTCCTATATGAAAAATACTCTTATAACTTGTATTTGTATATATATTCAATGGAAAAATGTAACATAGATAAAAATAAGTCAATTTGGGAACCAACCTCAAAGAGCATTATTAATAAATCTATCAAGGAATATTTTGAATCCACTTCATATCTCTCAACTCAATTTTTAGGAGCCTAAGGAACAAGCTTTCCATGATTCTTGATAACATCTGTAAAAAAAAAAAGTAACAATCTTTAAAACCTACACCAAACAAATCACAATCCCTTAAGAATAAATTCACATCACAAGATTACAAAAGGAAAAAAGTAGTTAAACAAATAAAACATGTCTAGCATAACAAATCAGTAATTTATGTTTTCGGTAAGCATTAGCTTTGTGATTTCTGAACATACATTTTCAAGAGGTGTTGAATGGTAAAAATCTCAACAAAAAAACTTTTTAATCCTTTGGAAAATATAGCATCTAATTGTAATGTAAGCATTTTGATGCAGAGCTTCTAGACAACTTTTCCAAATCTACACTCAGTCGTAAATAACTTTCTCTCTAAAAATCAATTTCACAATCGCTCTAGTCAGAAGGTGTGAAATAGGGTTTGTGAAGACATATTAAAATCTTTAGAGAATCCAATAGTTAAAAATTATTCTATGATCTCTACACTGAGACCTATTTCTACTCCTAAAATCATTGTCAAATTGACTTTTAAGATTACTTTTCAAACTTTAACTTCATAACCCAATTTCAATCCCATAATCAATCTATCTCCAACAATCCATTAATATATTTAGGAATTCAAATCAGATTCTAAAAGAATCAATGCATTAAAAGTCAGAACTTAAAATAAAACAATTCCATTGATTCTTAAATCGGTACTTATAAAAACCTATTTGTAGTAATCGATGAAGTTGATGCCTTCCAAATCCAAAAATATGCAAACAAAATTGCTTGGAAATTGATGATAGAAAGATTCATTTAAAACTTATTCCAATACCTTTCAATCTAAATATGAAACCACTTTACAACTTATTATTGTAACAACAAACACAAGAATGTTGAGACCTTGATTATGAACAACAATAATTTCAACTTTAACAATGAAATTTATCCATGCTTTAAATCAAATCCCAATTTTATCTAAGCACTTCACCATGCATTATCAACTTCATAAACCATTTTAAATTTGGAATCAATTTTAAGAATCATCCCTTATACATAAATCGAAACTAAGAAATATTTCCAACATTGATATTGACTGATTCATGGAATTGATAACAAAATAAAAACTTTTATTATCAGAGGTTATACAATATAACTTACAGCCCAACTTACAAAATTCACACTTCACATTGTCCATTTTCTCTAGACTATCACATTTTTGTAGGGGAAAACTAGGGATTATTATTTTTTAATTACATTTCTTCCATTCCCTAAACTGTGTGCTTTCCAATAACTTGCAACCGTTTATAATTATTTTCTTTTAACTCTAGTCTCTTTGATCTTTCCACTATGGACATTCCTTAATAAGTTAGGAGCACCATCAACTATAGAATCCACATTTGAATTTTGCATCCCTCTCCCACTGTTGAAGTTAGGAGACATGTGCTATCTGCTACACCTTGTGACTCAGATAGAAACTAACAACCTACATTAGTTATATTCCCTTTTGAAGGACTGGCTAGATAGACTTTTTATGCAAATTACATGAGCCAAAAATGCATTCCATAAGAACTTGAAAGTTTTCTATAAATTTCCAATTTAACATTGATAGGTCCATGTTTAAAAAATGTTAACAAAGAAATTAAATTTATGATTTCTAGGTAACTAAAGAAGATCAATGGGACTCAAAAGTATATCGAGTTACAATTGTAAAGTATTGTGGTAAAAGAACTTAGGAGCTTAAAATGATAACAATAATTATGATGATCATCAATCAAAAATAATTTGATCATCCTTTTAGATTTTTCCACATAGCTATTTCAATTTTATTTCCACTTTTACAGGGACCAAAAACATGACATCCAAGTTTTTGGTTGTGGAATACTCCAATTGGCAAGGGAAAATATAGGTTTAGGTTAATGGAATCATATCCTTCAACTACCATGCCAAATATTGACTCAAAAATAAAGATTCACCTTAGAAAATTAAATAACAATGCAGAACCATAAAATATTTTTGTAGAAGTTGAGAAATCCAACTTCACAGTTCGCCAAGAACACCTGCATGCAAATGACCTATTACTGGAAGGAAGTAAAAGACACAAAAAGAAAAGCTTGGAAAATCTCAGCAGTGTGATAGAAAATTGTATTCCAATCTAATGAAAAAAGAATTACAAGGTTCAACCTATAAAGGTGAACAAAACCCTAAAAATAGAAAAGCTAGGTTGCACATTATAATTAATAAAGATATTAATTATAATGTACCTAAGAGATAGCTTAAGTAAAAAAGAGTAATAAAACTAACAAATTACTCTAATGACCCCCTTAAGCAAAGCTCAGGATGTAAAGCTTACCTAGCACAACTATCAAAGTAGGAAATGGGTCCCGGCAACAAGGCCTGATCAGGTACCCAATACAAGGAAATCTTTGTAAACCAGAGACAAAGGAGAAAACCCAATGGAAAAAAATCCTCTCCAAAAAGAGATATAAAAGAAAGAAAAAGAAAAAAAATGACTTCAAGAGACTCTCTCAAGGTCATAAGTATAATGCATGTTGCCAATTCCCCCAATGAGAGAGGGTCAAGGCTCCAAAGTCCCCCCAGAATGAAAGAACCCCTGGATCAATGAACAAACC
The DNA here is from genome assembly GCA_027943335.1 of Chamaecyparis obtusa. Lineage (NCBI taxonomy): Eukaryota > Viridiplantae > Streptophyta > Pinopsida > Cupressales > Cupressaceae > Chamaecyparis > Chamaecyparis obtusa. Next base: position 140,456 of record BSBK01005000.1, read on the forward strand.
ACCATGATGCCAATACAAAGGAGTGAAAGGAAGTGAGCACTGAAGAGGTAAACTTGAAAGAGAAGGTGTCACTGGAATGCTGAGAGGATGCTCAAAAGAGTAGACACGAGGATCCTGAAAGGGAATCCCCAATGTAGGTGGTATGATAGGTGTGTTGACACTGTCAGGAGAGAGGAGATGAATGTCCTCTATAGAATCCTCAATGACTACACTTGGTGGCTCGAAGAATGGAGCTAGAGGGTCTGGAAGTGCTGAAGAAGAGTCCTTTTGAAGAGAAGAAACCCCAACAAGATGAGGTGAGGTAGTCATAGAAGTGGTCTTAGGAACAATATAGAGGTTCAAGTGACCTGACTATCCCACAAGATGCTCTTGCGTAAGAGGAGAGTTGTGCTCTGATAATGGAGATGGTGGACCAAAGTGTGAGAAGGTGTAGAGATAGGTGGAATGATCAATTGTCCCTGTAGCAATAATGCCACCTATCGCACTATCCCAGATGAAGACTGAATCTGGCATGAACTCAACTATCTTCCCTGACCCACTGAGCGTAATCTGATAAATTGAGAGAAGGTTTGTAGATAGAGATGGAACATACAATACATCATTGAATGTACCATCCTAAATGCCCACAAAACCTTTCTCTTAGACTGTCATAATAGTTTTATTCCCCATAAGAATATGAGGAATAGGAGAAGCCTCAAAAGAAGAGAAGATCTTTGGAGAAGATGCCATATGGTGAGAAGCACCTAAATCTAGTATCCAAGGACCTGTGAATGGGATGCAACTAAAGCCCATAATTCATGACCCTTTCCAAGATCACGTCCAGTTGTAGGAGAACTGGCAGAAGACTAAAAAGCAGACCCATGTGAGGTAGAAAAGGATGGAGATGAATTAGTGCTCTTCTAAAGAAGAGCTTGCAAATCTGCAATCTATTTCTCATAGCCATCAAATCTCTTCTGAAAACAATGTGAATCATCATGAGGCCCCTTCTGACAATAGGAACATGTAGGGCTCTCAGTCTTCTATTTCTCCTTCTTAGAAGAAGATGGTGGGCCAATAGATTGCTGAGAAGAGGAATCAAATGTCTGCTTCAACTTCTTCTTTTGTGTATCTTGAGGTGTCTTGGCAAGAAATGCCTGTGACTGTGAACCTGTAAGTGAATCCATTTGATTGAGCTCGGACTGCTCACGAGTCAACCTGTCATAGAAGGTCTCAAAAGAGGGCATAACATGTTGAGCACCCAGTGCATCCATAGTGGAGTAGAAGGTCAAAGTGAAAATCTGATAAGGGCCACAAAGCTTTGAGAGTATCAGAAAGATACACTCATCATCTGACTTCGTCTTTCTAGAAACTTGTAAAATAGAATGAAGAGACTTGAACTTCATCAAGAAGTCCTTAATGCTGGTGAATGATTCAAGTACCAAGGAGGTGAACTCTGCATCTATCTGGAGAACCTCAAACTGAGTCATTGTGCCAAACAAGGTGGAAAACATGTTCCACATATCTCTGGGTGTGGTCAAACCATCCAAGTGGAACAACAACCCATTTGAAATGTTGATTGCAATGAGGCCCATTGCCTCATCCATCCTATTTCTTTGCATAAGAGCCTCATAAGGCTGCTATAGAACTGGCTGAGTCTCATCAAGGCATGACCATAACCCTTTTTCCATAAGCAATCTAGTCATCTGTCTTTTCTAAGTGTGATAGTTGTGAGGTGTAAGGTAGGTGACAGAAGAGTCCGCCATTGAGAGAAGAAGTAGATAGAAGTAAAAGGGTCTTTTCTAAAGAAAATGATAGAAAGAAAGAACACCCCCCCATAATGTATAAATCTAATCCCCATACATCAAGTAATCAATTATTGAAAGCACAAAAAATGAGAAGAAAACTTAGATGCTAGCTGCAGAGAGGGAGGAAACTGAAGCCTCTACTTTGATGCCAAAAATAAGAGCTCAAATAGATGAATCAGAAAATGAAACTAGCATTATCATTCCCAGCTTAGAATGACCTTTTCAATGATATTTCATTTTCCAAAAAATGATATCATATGCAAAAGTTACGGCCAAAAGACTGACAGGAGGTAAAAATTGCACTCTCTAGAAAAAGTCAGAGACACAAAATAAATTGATAGCTGTATGTCCACCATGGAACATCTGGTTGACATCAGCTAGCATCAGCGAGGACTAATGGCTGGTGGGTAGTGGCTCTGATGGAGGTGGCGGTGGGGTAGCACGGTGGCTACGCGGTGGCTGAGCGTGGGTTGGGTTGGGCCACAATGGCATGCTAGCTACATGGTGGCACATGGGTCGGGCCATGGTGGCGCACTAATGGTGTATTGGCTGTGCATTGGCAGCACCCAAAAAACCTTAAACGACGTGTTTTGCTGAGATTTTTTTAATTTGTTTTTCTCAATTTGCATGTCATACGGCCTAGGAGGGAAAAAAAATTTCCCAGAGGTCACAATGGCCAAAAAATGCAAATTTTATATGATTTTTTACTCTCCCGGGCCTTCTAAGTGCAATGGTGGCATCCATTTTTGCTCAAAATGCTCCAAAAAAAATTTATATTTTATTTTTGTAGGCAAAAAAGAAACAAAAAATAATGTCCTGCAGAGAATACCAGATCTGAAGAAACTTGAAACCATTAACCTCAAAAATTGCTTCAAGAACACCAAAACAGGCAGTAGTAGGGAAGCTCTAATGCCATGTAGAAGTTGAGAAATCCAACTTCACATTTTTCCAAGAACACCTGCATCCAAATGATCTATTTCTAGAAGGAAGCAAAAGACACAAAAATAAAAGCTTGGAAAATCTCAATGGTGTAAGAGAAAATTGTATTCCAATCTAATGAAAAAAGAATTACAAGGTTCAACCTATAAAGGTGAACAAAATCCTAAAACTAGAAAAGCTAGGTTGCACATTATAATTAATAAAGATATTAATTATAATGTACCTAAGAGATAGCTTAAGTAAAAAAGAGTAATAAAACTAACTAATTACTCTAACAAATTTCTATGCAGTTTTTAATCTCATGTTTTCTTTTTGCCGTTCATAACTTCATGAAAATTGCCAAAAAAAAGTTTCCAAATAAAAATAAATAGAAATCTAAAAAAAACTCTACAGATGTTTCATTAATATATTTTTAAATACTTACCTGTCAATACCTCTTGGCTTATAAGTCTATCAAAATTGCAAGAAAACGTAAAGATGTAAAATATTTACTATGAAACTTTTATTCTTAATATTTTCTTGCTCTTTTGTAAGTCCATCAAAATTGTATGAATTTTTTTAAAAATGAAAGCCAAATAATAATTGAATGCAATAATTTCAATGTACTATGGACTTCCAATGGGAAACTGATGGAATATGGATGAAGTGACTGAGAGGGGGGGGTGAATCAGTCAACCATAAAACACTTCACAATTATTTCTTTCCAGATCCCTTAGGATATCTTAATGAATATTATCTGTTTAACACTTGGTAAATAGATTGCAGTAACTTGGTAGATGCAGAAAGTATTAGTAAAATTATCTTTAAGATATACATCACCACTTGTATATGATTAAGATAACTATTAAGAACACAAGAGACATAGAATTTTAACGTGGAAACCCAATATGGGAAAAACCACCAATGTATCTAGATACTGATTTTCACATTTCTGAAGTGATGCCCGATTAGAAGCCAACTCGGTAAAAGGTTACAAAACACACTGTTATGTGTGACCTTAGTAGAGGATTTAATCACCCTGCTAGGAGTGGCCTGGTAAGAGGTCTTGAGAACAATTCAATGGAATTGTCACCTTGTTAGAGGATTTACAATATAGCTGTTAAACCAACTCGGTTAAGAGATTTAGAATTCACTGTTACAATGATAAAAAGCTAACAATGAAAATGACCTGTATAATAATGCAACTGCCTTGCTGATTACAGATCTCTGTTTCGTATAAGTGAGATCCTTCCTGATTGAATATATCTCTGCTGCTCCTCAAGGATATCTGATCATCCTTCACAATTTCGCACACACCTTTCCTGTCTTCCTTCTATATATCTTCTTCTATAATTCTACTTTATTTTTCACATTTGACCTTTTATTTATATGATTTTAGATTTGTCAAAGTGACATTACTTAGTATAACAGTCGGCTGAAATAAGAAAACTTTATTTGCAAAGATCCTTCAAGGGCCGACAGTGCTCGGTGACCATAACTTTCTACAATCTTTTGGAGACCGAGGGAACTCGGTAAACACTGATAATCCTTTTTCTTCGACAACTGACTGAACTCGGTAGATGCTAACTTTTCTTTGACAACCGACTAAACTCGGTAAATGTTGATTTTCTTTGATAACCGAGTGAACTTGGTAAGCACTAATTTTTCTTTGATAACTGAGTGGACTCGGTAGACACTAATTTTAATGCCAGGAAAACTGACTGAGCTTGGTAGGTACTGATTATTGTGGACTATGACATTGTGTGACATCAAAGATAATACATAATTTGAGTAGCAATTTTCTTCAGACAATTATTTCCAACAATCTCCCTCTTTGGCATTGATGGCAACAAAATATGTCATAGCATAAGAAATTTTGAAAGAATTAGCTCAGTTCAGATTCAAATCTCCCTCTGTCAGCAAACTTCCCTTTTCTTAAAAAAAACTCTTCCTTCTGACTATTCAAAATTTCTTGAAGTAATAGCAAAGACATAGCAAAGCCACTCCCTCTTTGACAACACATGCCAAAGACAATTCACATATTACCAGTGTAAACTAATGTACCTCAAGTACTAATTCATATGTAATGATTCCTTGAATATGCTGCATCAACTATTGATTTTCAATCATGTTCTAGTTGATGCATCACTAAAACTATATTTAGTGAGCCTCGGATAGGGGAATGACCCCTAACTTACCTCTTAGATACACAAATGCATCGTTGGGTAATGGTTTGGTGAAAATGTCTGCAATCTGCTCTTTTGTATGAATATATTCTAATCTGATTTCTTTGTCCTACACCAATTCTCTGACAAAGTGATATTTAATAGCAATGTGCTTGGTTTTGGAATGCATTACTGGATTCTTCAAAATGTTTATTGCACTTGTATTGTCACAAAATATAACAACTGGTTCTTTGATTTCAACCTTCATACCTTGTAATAACTGTTTAAACCAAACAATATTTGAACAATTTACTACAGCAACAACATATTCTGCTTCAGCTGTGGATTGAGATGTGCAATTTTTCTTTTTACTGGTCCAAGATACCAGTCTTTTTCCAAGAAAAAATGCTCCACCACTTGTACTTTTTCTATCATCAATGTTCCCTGCCCAATCAGCATCAGTAAACACTTTTAAGTCTAGATTACCTTCAAATTTATACCACAAACCATATTCTTCAGTTCCTCTTAAGTACCTTAAGATTCTTTTGATTGCCATCATGTGATTTTCCTTAGGTTTTGCTGAGAATCTTGCTACTATACTGACTGCTAAGGCAATATCAAGTCTTGTATGTACTACATACTGCAATTTTCCAATCATAGATCGGTATAAGGTCTGATCTACTTCTTTTGAATCATCATTTTTGGTAAGTTTCAGTCTAGTACACATGGGTGTACCAACTGGTTTTGAATCTTCCATACCAAACTTCTTAAGTATTTCCTTAATGTATTTAGATTGAGTAATGTATATACCATTCTTGCTTTGCTGAATTTGAAGACCAACAAAGAATTTTATTAAACCAAACATAGACATTTCAAATTCTTTGTTTATTTTCTCTAAAAATTCTTTGCACTGATCATCATTGCCTATAAATATAGTATCATCTACAAATATTTTTGCCAATATAATTTTTTCATCCGGTCCTTCTTTAATATACAGATTGTTGTTATCATTGGCTCTTTTGAAATTAATCTGAATCAGATAGTTATGGAGTCTTTCATACCATGCTCTAGGAGCTTGTTTCAAGCCATACAATGCTTTGTGTAACTTGCAGACCATGTCCTTTTTATCTGGATCAACAAAACCTTTAGGTTGTTCAATGTAGACTTCTTCATCAAGAATTCCATTGAGAAATATAGATTTTATATCCATCTGATATACCTTAAATCCTTTATGTGCTGCATAAGCAAGTAGAGTTCTTACACCTTCTAATCTTGCAACAGGAGAAAAAGTTTCACCATAATCTATACCTTCTTCTTGAGAATAACCTTTACATACCAATCTAGCTCTGTTTCTAGATACTTGACTGTCTTCATTCAGCTTATTCCTGAATACCCATTTTGTTCCAATTACATTCTTATCTTTAGGTCTAGGTACAAGAGTGCATGTTTTATTCTTTTGTATTTGTTCTAATTCTTCATTCATTGCTTCAATCCAACTTTCATTTTTCAATGCATCTTTGATATTTCTAGGTTCAAAATCAGTAAGCAGACATGTACCTTTTAGCTTACTTCTTGTCATAGTACCATCTAATTTGTTTCCAATAATTTGATCTGGTGTATGATGCCTTCTGACATATTTGCCTAGTATAGGTTCCTTGCTTTTTGAATGAGTCATGTTGTTGTCTTCTAGGATCTCTTCTTCAGGTTGCTCTGGCTCGGTAGATATTTTCTCAGTAACTTTAGGCTGAGACTCAGTTTGAATTTCTTTTTGTGACTCAGTTTGAACTTCTTCCTGTGACTCGGTTTGAACTTCTTCCTATGACTCGGTTACTGTGCTAGGCTCGGTAGATATAGTTTCCTCATTGATAGTTGTGTCTGGCAATGTTTCAGGTTCAATGTAAATGAATCTCCTATAGTTTACAGGTTCCCTTTTTCTTTCTTCTTCAGTCTTTTCTACAAACTCATCAAATTTTACATGTATACTTTCTATGACTTTGTGAGTAGACAAGTTCAGACATTTGTATGCCTTACTTTTGCTAGAATATCCTAGGAATATTCCTTCATCACTTTTCACATCAAATTTATTTCTTCTGGATTCTTTTAAGATATAACACTTACTACCAAATACTTTCATGTAACTTACATTGGGTTTATAGCCATACCATAACTCATAAGGAGTTTTGAATGTGTCTTTCTTCAATTGTACTCGGTTCAAGGTATGAACTGCAGTGCTGATAGCTTCCTTCCAGTACTTTATGGCAATGTTCTTTTCTATCATTAGAGTCCTTGCACAATCCATAATAGATCTGTTTCTTCTTTCTGCTATTCTATTCTGCTCAGGAGTTCTAGGAGCTGATACCTATCTTTTGATTCCTCTTTCAATGCAAAAGTTGTTAAATTCATGGGAGATGAATTCACCACCTCTGTCTGATCTTAAGCATTTCAATCTTTTCCCTGTTTCCTTTTCCACTCTTGCCAAGTACCATTTGAATTTTTCAAATGCTTCTGACTTTTCTCTTAAATACATAATAGTCATCATTCTAGAATAATCATCAACGAAAAGAATAAAGAATTTATCTCCAGTATAGCTTTCTATTCCAATAGGTCCACATAAATTAGTATGCACAATTTCCAAAAGCTCTTTAGACTGATAGTTCTTACTCTTAAAACTAGTCTTACTCATTTTGCCAATTTGACAATTCTTACATAGACCAGTATCAGGTTTCTTCAAAGTAGGAATTTCTCTTACCTTCTTGAATTTGCTTATTTTCATCATGTTATCAAAATTCACATGACATAACCTTTTGTGCCATAGCCAACTTTCTTCAATTTGAGCAATAAAACATGAATATTCACTGAGATCAAGATAAAATAAGTTACCTTTTGTTTGTTTGCTTGATCCAATGAGTTTTCCTTTTCCATCCAGCAGTCTTGCTTGACTATTCATGAATTCAACCTTGAAACCAGTGTTGATTAGCTGTGCTACACTTAGAAGATTATGTTTTAGTCCTTCAACCCATTAAGCATTATCACATATGAGTTCTTTGGTTAATGAGATTCTTCCTTTTCCTTTTATACAACAAGGTTCATTGTTTCCAAATCTTACATTGCCACTATCACAGTCTTCTAGGTATTCAAATTTTCTCTTGTCACCAGTCATGTGATGTGAACATCCACTATCTATTATCCATATATCATCTTTTCTTATATGAGAAATAAGTGCCATCTTATCTTCATCATCATCAGATTCATCTTTTATAGCAATAAAGACAATTTCTTCTTCACTATCATCAGAATCTTTAGCCATAAAACATGTTTTCTTACCTTTATCCTTGAATAATTTGAAATTCTTTTTGCCATAGTACTTGTGACCTCTCTTCTCTTCCTTGGCCTACTTGTTTGGGCACCTAGCTGCAATATGTCCAATTTCTTCACATGAAAAATAGATTAAAGGAGTTTTACCTTTATATTTACCTTTCCCTTTAGAGTACTTCTTTGCAAGTAATGCTTCTACAATTTCAAGATCACTATCAGAACTTTCTTTTGATACTTCTTCACTTTCTGACTGAACTACTTTTATTTTCTTGTTCTTCCTTAGTGAAACCTTGGCCTCAAATGCTGACTCAATATTTTTGGAAATTGGAACACAGTTGTCATAGTTGTCTAATTAAAAGGCTGTCAATCTTCCAACTAAAGCATCCAAAGTTATATTGTGGTTTGTTTCACATCTTCTTTCTTGAATAGCTGATACTCTTATTGCATAGATAGGGAGTAATGTTCTGAGTACCTTTCTTATAACAGTTTCATCAGAGATTGTTCCTCCAGAAGCTCTAATTGTACTAACACTTGCTTTGATCCTTTCAACATATTTTGCAATGTTTTCATCTTCTTTCATATTCATCTTGTCAAACTATCCTCTTAGGCTTTCTGCTTTGGCTCTTTTCACATTTGCATCACCACCATATATTTTCTTAAGTGTGATCCACATTTCATATGTAGTAGTGCATTCTTTAATATCATCAAATTATTCATAGCTGAGAGCTGATGCAATGTCTATCATCATGGTGTTATGATTCTTTTTCTCTGCAATGTCTTCAACAGTTAATGCGCCAGTAGGAACTGTGTATTCTTCATCAATGTATTTGCATCTTGAATCACTAATGGAAGCTAGATGAAGTCTCATGAGACCTTGCCATGCTAAAAAGTTATCTCTATTGAGCTTTGGAATTTCTCTCTTGTAAGACATCCTGATCTTTAGCTTAGGTCCTTGAAACCCTTCCTGCAAGCAGCAAAAGCTCTGATACCAATTGATGGAATATGGATGAAGTGACTGAGAGGGGGGGTGAATCAGTCAACCATAAAACACTTCACAATTATTTCTTTCCAAATCCCTTAGGATATCTTAATGAATATTATCTGTTTAACACTCGGTAAATAGATTGCAGTAACTTGGTAGATGCAGAAAGTATTAGTAAAATTATCTTTTAGATATACATCACCACTTGTATATGATTAAGATAACTATTAAGAACACAAGAGACACAAAATTTTAACGTGGAAACCCAATATGGGAAAAACCACCAATGTATCTAGATACTGATTTTCACTTTTCTAAAGTGATGCCCGGTTAGAAGCCAACCCGGTAAAAGGTTACAAAACACACTGTTAGGTGTGACCTTGTTAGAGGATTTAATCACCCTTCTAGGAGTGGCCTGGTAAGAGGTCTTGAGAACAATTCAATGGAATTGTCACCTTGTTAGAGGATTTACAATATGGTTGTTAAACCAACTCGGTTAAGAGATTTAGAATTCACTGTTACAATGATAAAAAGCTAACAATGAAAATGACCTTTATAATAATGCAACTACCTTGCTGATTACAGATCTCTATTCTGTATAACTGAGATCCTTCCTGATCGAATATATCTCTAATTCTCCTCAAGGATATCTGATCATCCTTCACAATTTCACACACACCTTTCCTATCTTCCTTCTATATATCTTCTTCTATAATTCTACTTTATTTTTCACATTTGACCTTTTATTTATATGATTTTAGATTTGTCAAATTGACATTACTTAGTATAACAGTCGGCTGAAATAAGAAAACTTTATTTGCAAAGATCCTTCAAGGGCCGACAGTGCTCGGTGACCATAACTTTCTACAATCTTTTGGAGACCGAGGGAACTTGGTAAACACTGATAATCCTTTTTCTTCGACAACCGACTGAACTCGGTCACTGCTGACTTTTCTTTGACAACTGACTAAACTCGGTAAATGCTGATTTTCTTTGATAACCGAGTGAACTCGGTAAGCACTAATTTTTCTTTGATAACTGAGTGGACTTAGTAGACACTAACTTTAATACTAGGTAGACCGACTGAGCTCGGTAGGTACTGATTGTTGCAGACTATGACATTGTGTGACATCAAAGACAATACATAATTTGAGTAGCAATTTTCTTCAGACAATTGTTTCCAACAGAAACATCATTCCAAAATACAAAAGAGATATGATAAAGTGTTGAAATTGTGTCAAATATCATGACATCAACAAATTTTCTTGAAAATATAACTTTTAGCTGTGGCATTTAAGCCAAATATTACTCCAAAGATGGGAGTTAATTTAGTCCCCCCACCCAGCAAAAATAAGTACAATTGTAAATGTTTCATGAAGGCTTTGACACTATCCTCAAGAGAAATGAGATGGAATACAAAATAAAGACAATGTTTGTCATTATGAAAGACAGTAAGTGAAAAACTAAATTGATCTACTAAAATTGATGAAATTGATAAAAATGAGGAAACTAAAATCCATAATCCTAAACACAAAGAGGAATCATTTTTCTTATTTTTTGCCATTGACAAGGAATGGTTAATTTATACCACAACACAAGCACCTGATGTTGAAGAGAGAGTGTGGTGTTCTTGTGAAGGAGGTCCTCGATAGCCCCAAACTATGTGAAACCATCATGATTTTCATCTCAATACATGAAAATATAACTTGTATAAAATAGGTGACTCAGATGTGAAAAATCACTAGAATATAAGTTTTTCAAGATAATCAAATGACTACCCTCTAGGAAAATCAATAAAAAATCTCAAATGCCCTTTAATTCATTCAGAAATAAAATATCCAATAGTATTTTATTTAAATGTGTTTGCCTTATGGCCAATTTTTATACAACTACCATCATCATCGGAATAACATTATCAAAAAGTGCTAAAAGTTAGTACACCACGTGAACAATATTCATATTAGGCCAGGATTTGTTGTTCAGAATAGGAATGGATAATTCATATTCAAGCCAAAAGAATCTATAAAATATGAGATGGACTTGTCATATGGCCTAGGAGGGAAAAAAAATTTCCTAGAGGTCACAATGGCCAAAAAATGCAAATTTTATATGATTTTTTACTCTCCCGGGCCTTCTAAGTGCAATGGTGGCATCCATTTTTGCTCAAAATGCTCCAAAAAAATTTTATATTTTATTTTTGTAGGCAAAAAAGAAACAAAAAATAACGTCCTGCAGAGAATACCAGATCTGAAGAAACTTGAAACCCTTAACCTCAAAAAATTCTTCAAGAACACCAGAACAGGCAATAGTAGGGAAGCTCTGATGCCATGTAGAAGTTGAGAAATCCAACTTCACATTTTGCCAAGAACACCTGCATCCAAATGATCTGTTGCTCGAAGGAAGCAGAAGACACAAAAAGAAAAGCTTGGAAAATCTCAATGGTGTAAGAGAAAATTGTATTCCAATCTAATGAAAAAAGAATTAGAAGGTTCAACCTATAAAGGTGAACAAAATCCTAAAACTAGAAAAGCTAGGTTGCACATTATAATTAATAAAGATATTAATTATAATGTACCTAAGAGATAGCTTAAGTAAAAAAGAGTAATAAAACTAACTAATTACTCTAACAAATTTCTATGCAGTTTTTAATCTCATGTTTTCTTTTTGCCGTTCATAACTTCATGAAAATTGCCAAAAAAAAGTTTCCAAACAAAAATAAACAGAAATCTAAAAAAAACTCTACAGATGTTTCATTAATATATTTTTAAATACTTACCTGTCAATAACTCTTGGCTTATAAGTCTATCAAAATTGCAAGAAAATGTAAAGATGTAAAATATTTTCTATGAAACTTTTATTCTTAATATTTTCTTGCTCTTTTGTAAGTCCATCAAAATTGTATGATTTTTTTTTAAAATGAAAGGCAAATAATAATTGAATGCAATAATTTCAATGTACTATGGACTTCCAATGGGAAACATCATTCCAAAATACAAAAGAGATATGATAAAGTGTTGACATTGTGTCAAATATCATGACACCAACAAATTTTCTTGAAAATATAACTTTTAGCTGTGGCATTTAAGCCAAATATTACTCCAAAGATGGGAGTTAATTTAGTCCCCCCACCCAGCAAAAATAAGTACAATTGTAAATGTTTCATGAAGGCTTTGACACTATCCTCAAGAGAAATGAGATGCAATACAAAATAAAGACAATGTTTGTCATTATGAAAGACAGTAATTGAAAAACTAAATTGATCTGCTAAAACTGATGAAATTGCTAAAAATGAGGAAACTAAAATCCATAATCCTAAATGCAAAGAGGAATCATTTGTCTTATTTTTTGCCATTGACAAGGAATGGTTAATTTATACCACAACACAAGCACCTAATGTTGAAGATAGAGTGTGGTGTTCTTGTGAGGGAGGTCCTCGATAGCCCCAAACTATGTGAAACCATCATGATTTTCATCTCAATGCATGAAAATATAACTTGTATAAAATAGGGCACTCAGATGTGAAAAATCACTAGAATATAAGTTTTTCAGGATAATCAAATGACTACCCTCTAGGAAAATCAATAAAAAATCTCAAACACCCTTTAATTCATTCAGAAATAAAATATGCAATAGTATTTTATTTAAATATGTTTGCCTTATGGCCAATTTTTATAAAATGTTTCTTCTCTAGATGGATAAACAAGTTTATGCTCCAAAAATATCAAGCTTGAATACAACTACCATCATCATCGGAATAACATTATCAAAAAGTGCTAAAAGTTAGTACACCAGGTGAACAATATTCATATTAGGCCAGGATTTGTTGTTTGGAATAGGAATGGATAATTCATATTCAAGCCAAAAGAATCTATAAAATATGAGATGGACTTGTCATACGGCCGAGGAGGGAAAACGAATTTCCCAGAGGTCACAATGGCCAAAAAATGTAAATTTTATATGATTTTTTACTCTCCCAGGCCTTCTAAGTGTAATGGTGGCATCCATTTTTGCTCAAAATGCTCCAAAACACTTTTATATTTTATTTTTTTAGGCAAAAAAGAAACAAAAAATAACGTCCTGCAGAGAATACCAGATCTGAAGAAACTTGAAACCCTTAACCTCAAAAATTTCTTCAAGAACACTAGAATAGGTAGTAGTAGGGAAGCTCTGATGCCATGTAGAAGTTGAGAAATCCAACTTCACATTTTTCCAAGAACACCTGCATCCAAATGATCTATTGCTAGAAGGAAGCAGAAGACACAAAAAGAAAAGCTTGGAAAATCTCAATGGTGTAAAAGAAAATTGTATTCCAATCTAATGAAAAAAGAATTACAAGGTTCAACTTATAAAGGTGAACAAAATCCTAAAACTAGAAAAGCTAGGTTACACATTATAATTAATAAAGATATTAATTATAATGTACCTAAGAGACAGCTTAAGTAAAAAAGAGTAATAAAACTAACTAATTACTCTAACAATTTTCTATGCAGTTTTTAATGTCATGTTTTCTTTTTGCCCTTCATAACTTCATCAAAATTGCCAAAAAAAAGTTTCCATATAAAAATAAATAGAAATCTAAAAAAAACTCTACAGATGTTTCATTAATATATTTTTAAATACTTACCTGTCAATACCTCTTGGCTTATAAGTCTATCAAAATTGCAAGAAAATGTAAAGATGTAAAATATTTTCTATGAAACTTTTATTCTTAATATTTTCTTGCTCTTTTGTAAGTCCATCAAAATTCTATGAATTTTTTTAAAAATGAAATCCAAATAATAATTGAATGCAATAATTTCAATGTACTATGGACTTCCAATGGGAAACATCATTCCAAAATACAAAAGAGATATGATAAAGTGTTGAAATTTTGTCAAATATCATGACACCGACAAATTTTCTTGAAAATATAACTTTTAGCTGTGGCATTTAAGCCAAATATTACTCCAAAGATGGGAGTTAATTTAGTCCCCCCACCCAGCAAAAATAAGTACAATTGTAAATGTTTCATGAATACTTTGACACTATCATCAAGAGAAATGAGATGGAATACAAAATAAAGACAATGTTTGTCATTATGAAAGATAGTAAGTGAAAAACTAAATTGATGTGCTAAAATTGATGAAATTGCTAAAAATGAGGAAACTAAAATCCATAATCCTAAACACAAAGAGGAATCATTTGTCTTATTTTCTACCATTGACAAGGAATGGTTAATTTATACCACAACACAAGCACCTAATGTTGAAGAGAGAGTGTGGTGTTCTTGTGAAGGAGGTCCTCGATAGCCCCAAACTATGTGAAACCATCATGATTTTCATCTCAATGAATGAAAATATAACTTGTATAAAATAGGGGACTCATATGTGAAAAATCACTAGAATATAAGTTTTTCAAGATAAACAAATGACTACCCTCTATGAAAATCAATAAAAAATCTTGAACGCCCTTTAATTCATTTAGAAATAAAATATCCAATAGTATTTTATTTAAATGTGTTTGCCTTATGGCCAGTTTTTATAAAATGTTGCTTCTCTAGATGGATAAACAAGTTTATGCTCCAAAAATATCAAGCTTGAATACAACTACCATCATCATCGGAATAACATTATCAAAAAGTGCTAAAAGTTAGTACACCAGGTGAACAATATTCATATTAGGCTAGGATTTGTTGTTTGGAATAGGAATGGATAATTTGTATTCAAGCCAAAAGAATCTATAAAATATGAGATGGACTTGTCATAGTGGCTTGGTTAGATTAAGATGAAATTACCACCTAGAAGACAAAAGCATGAAAGGGGGTGAAAAACTATTTTTTTATATTAATTCATCTTTTAAAATCACATATCAGAAATTTAAATTTACAAAATAAAGAAAGCTTACTATCTCATGTATGAACTCTCACTTTTTCAAGTGACTGATTTCAAAATAGATGATAAGTGACACATGATACAAGGCTTAGTGAGATTTGAAATCCAAAGGAGTTTTTGATCATGTCCAAACACTAAGCACACAATGACGAATAAGATATATATGCAATACTAAGGAAACCTAATGATTATCAATCTATTGGGATTCATAAAACTCCTGAAACCATTAGTAAGGCATGTATTTGATATCAAGTAACTATTTGTCATGCCTTGCCACAATCAAAAGGAGAATCAATCCATGAATATCATACAATGGCTCATTATTCTATTAATCACCTATCTCTTGGATAACTAAAAAAAATGAATATGTAGTGATTGGTTGTTTTTATGAGAAGTGATTTCTTTATAAGGTAGAAAATATATTTATGAAAAGAAATGTTTAATTGTCATGTAGACAAGGATTTATAATGAAGTAGTAGCAAGGGAAAATCAATCTAGTTAGCATTAAAAGAGAGTAGATCAGTTTATAAGTCATCAAGCAGACTGAGCATTAAGTCCAAGTAAGGGTGGTCTTCATAAGAAAACGGAACAACCTTCAACTATCAAATATATGGATCAAACCAATCAGCATAAGCACTCACTCAAATAGAAAAAATCAACATCCAAGAGTAAAATGGCATCAAGTTAGATCTGTCTACTTTACAACAGCAGACTGAAAACCATATAACCTGCAATAATTTTATATTCTAACAAGTATAGTGGGATGAAATAGTGGATCAATAATTATTATGTGATAATGTGAAATGCATATTCTAAAACAATAATCTATTTATAACCTCGCAAGTAATTATACAGAGGAGAAAAGATTCAAGCTTTCTACGAAACACTTAGAAAACCCAGAGCCCTTAGTCTTATCCCTACTTTTTAAAAAAATATTTTAAAATGAAAGTAGGATGAGGGTGGAATTTTGGCTTACATTATCTCTCCCTTGTTGAGAATCTGTGGAGGTCATTGTGCCTATGGTAGTTTCTAGTATAGATTAGAAATGAAACATGAAATCCTAGTTAAAACCAGTCATAGAAATACTAGTATTAGAAACAAGAGAAAGAAAATGCAAAGATAAATAGGGAGAAACTCATAGTAGCTATATTTGTCAAATGATGGCCTCAGGTTAAGAGTTTTCGATAAGTGCAAAGAAAATAAAAAGAACTAAATTTTTAAAACTACATCACAAAAACCTATGTTTCTGAGGAAGCCTTTACATCACATTCTAAAAACCCATAATATTGAATGCAAAGACAAACTATTTGTTTCATTTAGTCACATTACCTAGAAACTTTGCAATTATAATAATTATAGGTAATTGTCACTCGCTGGCTGTGGTTTGTCAATGCCCATTAAATAGACAAGCCTTCAAAAAACTAGAAAATGCAGGAGTGGACATGTGGTAGGAGAAGACGTAACCTAGCACGCAACGAGGGTAAGCTCTGACCAATATCAAAAGAGGGCTTTCAGTTGGCAGGAGTAGACAACTAGGGTAGTTGGATGAGAATTTTCTGAAGCTTTTGGGGCTAAAATCCCACACATATAGCACCTAACAACTTAAACATAGAGAGTGTAAAATACTCCAAGATTCAACTGGAAATCAAACCAATTATTTTAGGCTTCCAAGCCACTCAGATTCAATTTACAAAGGTGATAGCCAATTCGCTGATACTAAGGTTGCCTAGCCCATATTAGATCTTACGTCAAATAAGCTTCATTAGATATGGATATTCAATGAATCACTCCCATTGCAGAACCAATCCCATTCTAAAAATTTAATTTCCAAAACTCTACTTCCTATCTTGCTCTTGCCCTTGCATTGCCGCCTAATGAAAAATGGATAGTTTATTTTTTAATTTTTATTGCCTTTTTCTTTTTCCTATTCATTACTTTAGTTATTTTCATATTCCTTCAGCTTATATATTTTAGGAGGTATTTTTTTTTGTTTTTTTTTTAAATTATTTTATGATTTAGATGTTAGTCTCTTTTGGTTTTTATATTTTTTAATTCTTCTGCATTTCTTTTGAACCACTCTCTTAATCCATCTCCCACATCTATTAAAGATCTTGAGTTTCCATCCATCTTTCACTTCTTCTTTCTTGTTAGCACTTTCATTGTGTTAGCACTTGTTAACATTTTCATGCCCTCACTTTTCTTCTCGTGGCCTTTGCAGTCTCTTTTTTGGTCTCTGGCTAAAACCCTTGGTTCAAATAATTCAAAAACTAGCCATTGGTAGGAAAAACCCTTTGTTTTACCCTAGTCCTACTCTAATTTGTCTTTACCTTTTCCGGCCACCTAAAATCCCTTTGGTGCATGTGCTTAATTTTTGCCCCCTTTGTCGCATGATCACGTGAACCTTTTTATGTTACGCGATCTTCCAACTAAAGGTTTTATTCACCCAGTGGTCTTTAATTTTCCTTGGTCTCTTGCATTTAATATTTCCTAAGTCTAAGTGGCCAATGAATTAAATATTTCCTAAAGCCCTCAACTTTATATTTTCCTGGGCCTGGCTCTGACACCACCTTGATCCAACAGTTGTCACAAAAGCGCAAAGGTTTTGTCAGAGGATTCATATTTTGAGACAACCATTGATTCTTTTGTATGATGTAACCTTTTCTTTTGGCAAGTCCATCTGCCAGATATGCTAATTTGTTGTTCTCTAATTGGTCCACATAGAGTGACTAGGCATGCTATCAGTGGGGATAGATTTTTTGAGGTTCAGTGTGTTCTGACACTTGCAGAGCATCAATGGTTGGTGTGTAATCTAAAAAGTTTTTTCTGACACTTGCAATCTTAATACAACCGTTGATTTCATATCCTATCAGAGGGTTGTCATGGAAAGGTAAGATTCTACATCTGATAGTGGTCTTATGATCTAAAAGAATCTTGAAGGCCTATGTGATGATGAGACAACTGTCGATCTTCTTGATGCGGGCCCAATATATTTCCTCAGTCTTTTGGCAGTCCTGATAAAGTGTTTCGCGGTTTTGATATATTACAAGGGTCTCACTTATTTGCATGGAAAGATGGTGGTACTCTAAATATTTTAGCGGTTCAACAAATAAGCACTCACATAATAGCTAAACTTTCTGGTGGTATTATAAAGTGTTTCATGAACTGGCATAAACCTTCAATCGCCAGTTCGCCAAAAGTAGCTGGGATGTGTTAGGTTCCTTTGGTCTCCAGTTTGCGGGGTTAAGCGGTGAGTTAAAATTTTATTTCACAAATAGGATTTGCCTTGTCCCATGGTCACTGAGTGTTAACCCAAGGGTGGCAGTTGAGTTAAGGACATAAAGACCATGAAACAGGGAATATCTGATGGTCATGACTTAAAGATATCTCAGATTTAAATATTGACTGCCGATTCACTACTGGTGCTATGAAACTGACTGTTTGATTTCAAATTCAAATTTCTGAGGGTTTCCTTGGACCAGAAGGACTAAAATTGAATGCAAAAGTGACTGGAGATGGTAAGAGATGATTTTTTTTCCATTGTCGTGTGTTCCAGGGTGTGCCATGATCATTTGCAGGGGTTTGTACTGTGTGGTTTTATGCTTGAGGCATATTGCAGGTGGCCGAATAGGTTGACATTTTGGGCATTTTTCTGATTCTCAGTACCTTCTCAGTGAGATTTGTCATAATTGGGATCACTTCAGGATTTTCTTTCTCCTGGTCACCTAGGTTTCTTCACCTGTAATAAATTTGTGACCGTTTCTAGTGGGTTTAGTGGGTGAAACCCTAACCCTAGTTGTCTGAAGCTTGTTGCATCCTAAATTCTTTTTGGATTCCAAGGTAGCTAGTGGTATATATGGCTATAATTTTGGCTGAGTAAGGGTTCTGAAATCTTGGTTCCTGAGGGTTCCTTTTTGGTTCCATGATGGGTCCTTTTCCTATAGATTTTCTCCTTCTCTCTACACATAGGGTGTTCTTTCTTCCTTTGTTGGTTTAGAGAATCTGATATATATTGTAATTGATTTATCTTATGTATGAGGAATCAATTTATTCTTACTGTTACCAAGCTATCTCCATTTGAATTATGAATTCATTAATCATACATCAAGGGTGTTTGATTTTTCTGTTTGCATTTCCTATGTGTTTGTAAGTGGATTTATCTTCATAGAGATAATTGGTTTAGGATTAGTTTTCATGTATGTATGAGCTGAGGTGTCAAAGATATGTCATGCTTTTCCTCTAGTGGATGCTGGTTAATATATTATCTATTTATAGGTCTCTTCTAAGGGGAGGGTTAAAAGCCTTTGTATGGGTAATGACATACTTGGATACACAGGTGGGTTGTTTAAGTGAGGTTTGGTCATGGTGTGTGATTGATGTTAGGCATCAACACATTGAATTTATGGCTTCCTTATTTCATAGCTATTTATTGCAATAGGGTATTTGACTCTATGGCCCATTGGACAAGGCACTGGTCTATGAGGGACTTAGGGTATCTCAAGAAACCTTTCAAATCCATCTTTAAATAATTTACATTAAGTTCCACCCTTTCCCTTTCATGTTGTTAGAAATAGGTCTCTAGTTTTCATACTCACTCTATGCAAGTAGGGCTATTGCATGAGATCTTGGTTTCATTGAGGTATAGGATACCTATAGGGGTTTGAGAACCATTCCATAGTCAGTTATCTATAGGCCTATAGTTTGACACAAGATGTATGTGTGTGTAGGTGAGGTATACCTGCTTGAGTGATGTGGAGCTCAAAGTGTAGAAGGATCTCTCTTTGATCCTTGTCAGTTGGCCCTTTTCCTTGTCAGATTTGGAGTGTTGAGTGAATGTGACACTAGCCCAATCAATCCTTATGTCAATCTAACCTTTGGGTAAAAAGAACACCAAGAAGATGGTGACTCTGCTAGGGAGAGTCTAGAATAGAGTCAGATAAACAAACAAGCATTTACTAAATCTTCTCACTATGTGTTGAGTGGCGGCTCTGATTTCTCTACTTGATCAGTGCATCTTCTAGT
This sequence comes from Chamaecyparis obtusa, assembly GCA_027943335.1. Taxonomy (NCBI): domain Eukaryota; kingdom Viridiplantae; phylum Streptophyta; class Pinopsida; order Cupressales; family Cupressaceae; genus Chamaecyparis; species Chamaecyparis obtusa. The sequence goes on from BSBK01005000.1 coordinate 160,509, forward strand.
AAACACTGCATGCTTACTTAGTGGAGTTTTATGTTGATTGGAAGAAGAAACAAGAACAAGCATATTTTCCTCTCCAAAGAGGTGGTGACTCTACACAACAAAGAATCTGATGGAGCTTCAGGGTGAGCTCTATATCTGCCCTGCCTTCCTGTCAACAAAGTCTTTTGCTACAAAACTCTTAGGTACTTTTCAAGGTCTAGATGTTTCCTTATTAAGTGATCAAGCTCAAAGAAAAGGATAATGTGTGAGTAGAGGTTTTCATACTTCATGTTTTCAGTTGCATCTCTACTAAATTGTATAGAAGTATTGCATTAAGTTTGATGGGTAAGCTTAAGGAGGAGCTTGCTTTCCTTAAGTAGGGCATCCTTAGGGATTGCATGTCATTGATGAGATTGAAAATAGGATGCAGGAAGGATCTATACATATCTCTTTTTTATGATAGATTTTGGGATGTATATAATGAGCTTCCTGATGATCTTGAGTTTTCAAAATCTGAGTTCATTGGTTTATTCTTGGATCTTTGTTTTCATGAGTCAACCAGTTGGTCAAATGCATTATGGGAAGAGCATTATATATATATATATATATATATATATATATATATATATATATATATATATATATATATATATATATATATATATATATATATATATATATATATATATATATATATATATATATATATATATATATATATATATATCAAAGATGGATACTTAGTGATGATAGCCTTGGGCTTGATGATGTACTTGGGGTTATGTCCTTAAGTGCTGATAATTGGAGTGATGAAGATAGTGAGGTTGTGGTGTCTCCATATGAGTCATATGCAACATGGGAAGAAGAAAGTGATGATGGAAGTGAACATTCTTTGGATAGTGAAGATGTTGAGGGTGATTCATCCTCAAGGTATGAAGACAAAGAAACAATAATTCATTATGATATCAGTGAGGCAGAGCATGAAGATTTGGACAAAGTGTTATCTGATGGGTCTCTTTTGGATAACAAGGACATAATCATTGATACTACATGCTTGGTAGGTGATGATGACTGTGAATCTTCATGTTGTTCTGACTTTTCTTCATATGTTGTAAGCCTCCATGAGGTTGAAATGGGTAGTGAACTTAAAGTGTTCTCCAATACTTTATATAATGAAGAGTTTGATGATTATGAACCCATTTTTTGTCATGATATTAAACAAGGTGTGTTGCATGAAGTTGTCAGTCCTTTGTTTGAGGAACATGTGGAGATTTCAATTTCATTTGGGTCAGGATGTTCTTCTTTTTCCATCTATGATAAAGCTTTAAGTGATGATGTTGCTTCCTGTTCATTAGAAGGTTGTGGAATAGTTGTAGAATTTGGTAATAATCACATTTGTGAACATGAATTTGACTATTCTTTTGAGTTCCAGCTGGTTGCACCCATGGAAATGCAAGGACAGGGTATAAATGAAGCCTTTCAATAGGAAGAATATGTGTTTTTTGTGTTTCCAGTTGATAGCATACATGAATCAGTAGAAAATAATAGGTTTTCATTTGATGGTACTGTTCATAAGTATGATGAGTCTTTTCTTCATGGTGAGAAAAATGAAGGGAGTGCCAAAAAATTTTACATGCACTATGTAGATAGTTACTTTGTTTTGCCTGATAGGCTGGTTGGAAATGTTGAGACACTTGGTGAAAAAACTAAAAATAAAATATCTGGTGTGCCTCATGAAGGAAGAAATGAAAACCAAATTTTTGACAGAGGCAAAGACTAACTCAGGTTGGATGCTATAGGTTTTTTGTAAAAATGTACACTCTATCTAGTTTTGTCCTTTCCTATTGTGTGTTTCCCTTCCTATTTCCTTGGTGTGCTCCCTATGTTTTTTGAGGTCTTTGTGCCCTTTTCCAGTTGGTGGTCTGCTTCTCCCAGAGATATGAATCCTTGCTATACCCGTAGGAGGCATACATCCCCAACCAAAGCCACTATTAGCACTTGTTTAAATTTTCATGCCTTCACTATTCTTCCCCTGGCCTCTACAATCTCTTTTCTAGTCTCTAGCTAAAACCTTGGTTCAAAAAATTCAAAAACTAGCCGTTGGTAGGAAAAGCCCTTTTTTTTTTTACCCTGGCCCTATTCTAATTTGTCTTTACCTTTTTGAGCCACTTAAAATCCCTTTGGTGCATGTGCTTAATTGTTGTCCCCTTTGTCACATGATCGCATGAACCTTTTTATGTTATGCGATCTTGCGACTAAAGGTTTTATTCACCTGGCAGTCTTTAATTTTCCTTGGTCCCTTGTGTTTAATATTTCCTAAGTCTAAGTGGCCGGTGAATTAAATATTTCCTAAAGTCCTTTGCTCTATATTTTCTTGGGCCTGGCTCTGACACCACCTTGATCCAATGGTTGTCACGAAAGTGCAAAGGTTTTGTCAGAGGCTTGAGATTTTGAGACAACCATTGATTCTTTTGTATGATGTAACCTTTTCTTTTGGCGAGTCCATCTACCAGATATGCTAATTTGTTGTTCTCTAATTGGTCCACATAGAGTGACTAGGCATGCTATCAGTGGGGCCAGATTTTTTGAGGTTCAGTGGGTTCTGACACCTGCAGAGCATCAATGTTTGGCATGTAATCTGAATGGTTTTTTTTAACACTTGCGATCTTAAGACAACTGTTGATTTCATATCTTGTCAGAGGGTTGTCAGGGTAGGGTAAGATTCTACATCTAACAGTGGTCTCATGGTCTAAAAGAATATTGAAGGCCTATGCGATGATGAGACAACCATCAATTTTCTTGATGTGGGCCCAGTATATTACCTCAATCTTTTGGTGGTCCTGAGAAAGTGTTTGGTGGTTCTGATATATTACAAGGGTTTCACTTATTTGCATGGAAACATGGTGGTACTCTAAATGTTTTAGCGGTTCAGCGAATAAGTGCTCACATAATTGCTAAACTTTCTAGTAGTATTATAAAGTGTTTCACAAACTAGCGGAAACCTTCAGTCGCTAGTTTGCTAGAAGTATCCGGGATGAGTTAACTTCCTTTGGTCGCCAGTTCGCGGGGTTAAGCGGTGAGTTAAAATTTTATTTCACGAATAGGATTTTCCTTCTTGCATGGTCACTGAGTGTTAACCTGAGGGTGGCAGTTGAGTTAAGGACATAAAGACCATGAAAAGGGGAAGATCTGATGGTCACGACTTAAAGATAGCTTAGGTTTAAATATCAACCGCCGATTCACTGATGGCACTATGAAACTGATTGTTTGATTTCAAATTCAAATTTTTGGGGATTTTCTATGACGAGAAGGACTAAAATTGAATGCAGAAGTGACTGGAGCTGGTAAGAGATGATTTTTTTGCCATTGCAATGTGGTCCAGGGTGTGCCATGATCATTTGCAAGGGTTTGTACTATGTGGTTTTATGCTCGACGTATGTTGCAGGTGGCCAAATAGGTTGACATTTTGGGCATTTTTGTGATTCTCAGTACCTTCTCAATGGAATTTTTCATACTTGGGATCACTCTGGGATTTTCTTTCTCCTGGTTGCCTGGGTTTCTTCCCCTATAATAAATTTGTGACCATTTCTAGTGGGTTTAGTGGGTGAAACACTAACCCTAGCTGTCCAAAGCTTGTTGCATCCTAAATTCTTTTGGGATTCCAAGGCAGCTAGTGGTATATATGGCTATAATTTTGGCTGAGTAAGGGTTCTAAAATCTTGGTTCCTGAGGGTTCTGAAATCTTGGTTCCTGAGGGTTCCTTTTCAGTTCCATGAAGGGTCATTTTCCTATAGATTTGTTGCTTGTCTCTGCATATAGGGTGTTCTTTCTTTGTTGGTTCAGAGAATCTGATATATATTGTAATTGATTTGTCTTATGTATGAGGACTCAATTTATTCTTATTGTTACCAAGCTATCTCCATTTGAATTCTGAATTTATTATTCATACATCAAGGGTGTTTGATTTTTCTATTTGTATTTCCTATGTGTTTGCAAGTGGAGTTGTCTTTACAGAGATAACTAGTTTAGGATTAGTTTTCATGTATGTATGAGCTGAGGTGTCAAAGATATGGCATGCTTGTCCTCTAGTGGATGCTGGTTAATGTATTATCTGTTTATAGGTCTCTTCTAAGGGGAGGGTTAAAAGCCTTTGGATGGGTAATAACATACTTGGATACACAAGTGGGTTGTTTAAGTGAGGTTTGGTCATGGTGTGTAATTGATGTTAGGCATCAACACATTGAATTTATTGCTTTCTTGTTTCATAGCTATTTATTGAAATAGGGTATTTGACTCTGTGGCCCATTGGACAAGGCACTGGTCTATGAGGGACTTAGGGTATCTCAAGAAACCTTTCAAATCCATCTTTAAATCATTTACATTAAGTTCCACCCTTTCCCTTTCATGTTGTTAGAAATAGGTCTCTAGTTTTCATACTCACTCTATGCAAGTAGGGCTATTGCATGAGATCTTGGTTTCATTGATGTACAGGATACCTATAGGGGTTTGAGAACCATTCCATAGTCAATTATCTAGAGGCCTCTAGTTTGACACAAGATGTATGTGTGTGAAGATGAGGTATACCCACCTGAGTGATGTGGAGCTCAAAGTGTAGAAGGATCTCTCTTTGATCCTTGTCAGTTGGCCTTTTTCCTTGTCAGATTTGGAGTGTTAAGTGAATGTGACACTAGCCTAGTCAATCCTTATGTCAATCTGACCTTTGGGGAAAAAGAACACCAACACATCATGATGATGGATCATGTGGTATGATGTCTAACATTGATGATGAAAAAGATTCACATAGTTTTATCTAAAAATGAGATATCAATATCATTTACTATAGAAATTATATGAATCTAATATTTTTAAAATTGAACATGGCTTGTTTGAAAAGGTCACTTGTAAAATATTTCTAATCAATGATCTTGATAAAAAAAATTGTATCCTAAGATTGAGACACATTATTTTGTATAAATATGTTACAAAATTGATTATCGTATTACAATTCAACTAATATGTGTTTGTGCACTCTAAATCCAAGTTGGTTTTTGCTAGGTTCTGTGTGAATGCCACCCTTAACAAAACTCAACCCAACTTTGTCATTTTGAAATCCAAACTGGGCAGATGGACCCAAGTGCTGGTGTATGAAAATGCCACCATCTTATGCCAGAAATATGATAATAGGGGTCACTCTAGTGAAACTTGCAAGACCTCCTAGTCGGGAACCAAAAAAGGGAATAAGGATAAAGGAATGATTGAAGTTCCACCCTTGATAGAGGAAGAGGAAAAGGAGAAGACTTTCCCACCCCTAGTGGCTAATGAGATGGAAAACCTAGCAAGGGAAAACTAGGTGCTAGAAGAAGGTGAGATTGTTCCCCCTCTAGTGAATGAAGTGTGGTACTCTGTACTTGGCTCTCCAGAACCTCTTCCTACAAGGAATGCAACCCCCTACTAGTGGTGGATCCATTGAAGAACCCACTAGAGACCCCCTTGGAGAGGAGTGAGAATAGCCATAATTAGGTGGTAAAGCCTGCCATTGTGGTTGCTCTTGAGCTTAAATCCCCAAAATCTGATCCAAAACCTTCCCCATAGCTAGAGAAGAAGAACTCTTCCAGCTCCCTAGATGTTGACTACAATGTGTGGGAAGATGATAGAGAATGGAAAACATAGAGAAGGAAAACTAAGCCCAAGAAGGCTGATGTGGGAATGGAAACACCCAGGGGAAGGCCATCAGATCGAGAAAGGAGATCGAGAGGGACTACAAGGGATGTTGTAGTAGGTAAGCAACAAACCTTAGAATCTAGTTTTAAAAGTAAGAAATGATTTGTCTTTCCTGGAATGTTAGGGGTTTAAATAGCTCCCTTAAACAAAGTTTTGTTCAACACTATATTTTTATCATAAATTGGATATTGTACTCATCCAAGAAGTTAAGACGTCTGCTAGTAATTTTACCACCCTGGCTTCCAATCTCTAGCTAAGTGTTGCATTCCTTTACTCTGAAGCTATGGGTTCTTTCAAAGGAATTTATACACTCTAGAACCCCAATAAGGTCACTAGCTATCAGGTCACATCCTCTCTAAACTTCCTTTCTATTAGCTTCAGGAAAAATGGGCTTGATTGGATCACTTTTAATATTTATACCCCTAACACCCAATCTGACAGGGCCTCCCTTTGGATTGACCTATCCCTCTGGATAGATCAGGACACTAATGCTAATTACTTGTTGGATGATGAATTCAACACCCCTCTCTACCCCTCAGAAAAATGTGGTGTATTAATGGATTACTCTAATAGTATGAGGGACCTTGCAGACTTTATTTCTTCCACCGGTCTACTAGACATTACTCCAAAAGGGAACTCCTTCACTTGGACCAACAATAGGAAGGGACCCCATCTAATTTAGTTGTGGCTTGACTATTTCCTTGCCACCTCTTTGTGGGACCTATGGTTGAGTTCAACCCTGACCTCCCTCCCTAAAACAACCTCTGATCATAACCCCCTCCTTCTTTGTTGGCATGACTCCCCTAAGTTTGGCCTGGCCCCCTTCAGATTTGAAATCATGTGGTGCTCTCACCCATCCTTTAGAGATCAAGTGAAATTCTAGTGGGCCACTAACATCAAAGGCATTTCCATGTTTAGAATTTCCCAAAATCTAGAGATTATTAGAAGATAGGTTAAAGGCTGGAGCAACCATAACTTTGGTGATTTCTAAAAAGAGAAAAAGGAGCTGACTGAAACTTTAGGGTCCCTCCAGGCTCAATTGGCTTCTGAAGTCCCCCACCATAGATATAGGTGGAAGAGGAGTTTACTCAACACAAATGGAAGGAAACTCTAAAAAAAGAGGAAAAATACTAGAAGCAACGATCCAGAATCTAGTAGCTTGCTAAAGGAGACAGGAACATGACTTTCTTCGATAGGTTTTCCAACAGCCATAAAAGAAGAAATACCATTATTTCTATTAGGGATGAGGGAGGGAATGAAGTTTCAGAGAAGGAAAAAATCAATCAAGTAGCAAAAAATTATTTTAACAGATTGTACTCAAATGAGGGATAAATGTTCCAGGAAAGCACCCAAAATCAACTCCTAGACCACATCCAAAGCGCTATAACTCACACTAATAATGACCAGCTCACAAAATGTGTTTCTAATGACAAGGTCAAGAATGCATTCTTTGCTATGGGAGGATATGAAGCCATGGGTCATGATGGTTTCCCATGGCTTTCTTTCAAGAATTCTGGGACATCATGGGGATTGATGTTATCCATGCTGCCAAATATTTCTTTAGGATAGGGAATCTCCTTAGGAAACATAATAAAACATTTATCATGCTAGTACCTAAGCATGACAACCACACCACTATGCTAGATCTTAGGCCTATTAGCCTTTGCAACATGTTCTACAAGATCCTGACTAAGATCCTAGTCAATAGAATGAAGCCACTTCTGGATAAGATTATCAGCACTACTCAAAAAGGTTTTGTATTAGGAAGGTAGATCCTTGATGCAGCCATATCCACTCATGAAATCATCCACTCTATGGATAAGAGCAAGGTCTCAGGTATGGCCTTCAAACTAGATATCTCTAAAGCTTATGATAAGGTTAATTGGTCATTCTTTCTAAAAATCCTTGTTAAAATGGGATTTGATGAGAAGGTTGTCCATATTATACAAGAATGTACCCAAAATGTTAACTTCTCTGTGCTAGTCAATGGAGCCCTTGGTGGCTTCTTTAAACCTAAAAAGGGTCTTAGACAGGGAGATCCTCTCTCCCCCTACCTTTTTATTATGTTGGCTGAAGTTCTTAGTAGGAATATGACTATGCTTTCCTCCATGGGAAGAATAAAAGGTGTCAAACCTATTTCTACTCTTCATCAAGTTGTGCTAGAGTAGTTATGGATGACACCTTCCTCTTTGTGTATTCTACAGTGATTGAGGCCAGACAATGAAAAAAAATCTTGGAAAGTTATGCTTGGGCTTCTGGATAGTGTATTAAATATCAAAAAAGCTGACTGTTCTTCTTCAATACTCCCATGGAGATATAAAATAGAGTGCTCCAAATTCTAGGTTATTAGTCATCTTTTCTCCCCTCTACCTACCTTGGCCTCCCCCTCATGGTGAAAGAGGTGTCCCAGGATTTCTAGAGCTCCATCCTAGAAAGAACCTAGAGGAAACTTGGTAGATGGAAAGGGAAGATACTAAGGAATGGTGGTAAACTTTAGTTGGCGGCTTCCACTCTCTAGGGGATCTCGGTCTACTTCCTATCCCTCTTAAAGATCAAAAGAAACATGGTAGACAAACTTGAAAGAATTCAGAGAACTTTCTTGTGGGTTGGTTCTCAAGAAAAAAAGAGGACATCTCTGGTTAATTGGGAGACTATTTTCCTCCTGAAAAGATTGGGTGGCCTCAGCCTAAGGAGAATTGGCTTGATGAATAGAGCCCTCACCAAAAAAGTTTCCTAGAAACTCATAGAAAGAAAAGAAGATTGGTGTAAGATAATGGAGGCTAAATACCTCCAAGAACATCCCTATAGGAGGAGGTACCAAGATAGTGACCTCCCTAGTGGCTCCAAACTCTGGGTGAACATCTACAAATGAAAAACCTTGCTACCTAAAGGTTCTTTTTGGAAGCTTAGAAATGGGAGATCCAATAGATTCTGGAATGACTATTGCATCCTAAACATCCCTAACCTTGGCTTTAGATTCAAACCTCTCATGGACTACCTTAGACCTATCCTTGGTAATAGAACCTCCAACTACATCATGGGCAGGAACTTGAGAGATATACCTAATCTAGTTAGAGATAGATTGGACCTTCAATATATGGCTAATGAGGTCATGGAAACCCTAAGAGATGTCAGAATCCTAGGTCTTGGTGGCCAAGACTCCATTGTCTAGGCCCCTACCCAAGCTAGTACCTTCTCGGTCAAAACTACTTTCAACCTGCTTCTGAAGGAAGAGAATAATCTGGGGGATTGGATGAAGTTGTGGATCCCTCAACTCACACTCAAAATCAATTTCTTTTGGTGGACCCTTATGTATGGTAAAGTTCTAACTTAGGATAATCTTATAAAAAGGGGCTTCTCCATGGTGAACAAGTGCATCCTATGTAAAAAGGAGGTGGAAATAGTGAACCACCTATTTATACACTGTGACTACGCCACTAGCATCTGGGAAGAGGTCATTGGTAGATTGGGAATCTCATCAGCTCTAGGTAATAATGTGCATCAATTCATAAACTGGAGATCCCCCTCCAATCATCCCCTTCTCCAACTCCTTTGGTGAATGTTTCCCTCACACGTCTGTTGAACTATTTGGAAGGAAAGGAACAATAGGATATTTGAGGAGGCTATTAACCAATCTGAGACTTGTCTCTACCTTGGAACCAGGCTCATTTGTGAGAACACTAGTGCGGCTAAGTGGAAAACTCCCCCAACACCCCCTCTACTTGGAAAGTCAAAATAGATGACAAATGGAACCTACTGGCTACTTTTTTCAAGTTCGATGATTCCAAGCTGATGGTTAGAAAAGATACTAGATGAGCTACCCCGCTTAGAGGATGGACCAAATTAAAATTTGATGGGGTAGCTAATAACCTTACTTAGGGTGGGGGAGGTGTACTAAGACACCATAATGGCACTTACCTCTTGGCTTATGTAGGGTCACTCAAAAATTGCACTATTAACCAAGCGGAGGGCATGGATCTTCTATGGAGGATTAAATTTTCCATCCAAATGAACATCAAATTACTGGAGATAGAGGGGGATTCCAAAGTAGTGGTGGAGGCTATCAAAAGAAGAGCTAATGTGGGGTGTTGGCTTAGATACATTATGCTGGAAATCCATGATGTTCTCAACAATTTCTAATGCATGACTATTGCCCACACGTATAGGGAGGGAAATGTAGTGGTAGATTCGATGGCTACTATTGGCCTCAAGAAAACCAAACTTAACAATTGGATGGTGCTTAGTGAACTACCTAAGGTAACTCAACAACTTATTAGAGGGGAAATGAATGTTACCACTAATTTTAAAATGAGCCAAGTTGTCACGTTTATTAAGAATCCTACCTTGATCACGTGTTGATGCTAGGAGGTGATTTTTGTGATTATGAAAAGGAATTCCCAAAACCCCATAAAGAATCATAAATTACTTTCAAGCATGTGGAGAGATAGTTGTCTACATATGTGGGCTTTCTTGGCTAATAAGGACATTAAGTGTAGCCCTGGTGTTATTTCTAATTATGGCACTTGGAGATCTGTTAGATATTGCTATATGGAGCCTAGATCCCAAAATTTCACCCAAGGCCAGCCTTTTGATTATAACCATTTCTTGAAATGGCTAAATCAAAACAACTAGTTTTATACTCTCTATCAAGAAGCTCAGCCCTTCGATTTTCAAGAAATTATGGCATACGAGAAGGAGAGTATCGACATGGAAGGCAACACTCTACACATCAAATTGGATAAGATTGAAAAGACCTTCACCTCCAACCCTCTGGTGACCCACTATTGTAAAGAGAGAGGTATCTAGGGTTTTATGGAGCACATGAAAGGTGGACATGATGAGTGGATATCCAAACAGTTCATCTCATCCTTGAATAATAGGAACGTTTCTATTGGAGACATCCATTTCTAGATTAATGAGGAGGTCATTGCTAAGGTGACATGGCTCTCTATAGAAGAGAGAAAGTATAAAAAAATCATTCAAACGCCTTACCCTACCAACCTTAGCTAATTATTTAGAGAGGGAGAGACACTTGTTAAGAAGTCAGGGGGTTTCAACAGTGAAGTGCTTCTAGAGTTCTGGCCCAAACTATGTCTCATTGTGATGAAGTATTTCACCTTGGAAGGTAAATTTATAGTGTTCTACTATTACTAGTTACCTTTTCTTAATCACATTAGAAATAGGGACTTAATATCCATTCCCTTTTATCTCCTGCATTCCATTGAAAGCAATATTTGGGATATTACAGAGAACCCTGATAAATCGATCCCTATTCTCCATCTGGGCCTCCTTCTCTATATTTACCATTTCCATAAGGCTATCTACCCTCTGTCCCAACCCCCCCGATCATCCAAGAGGTAACCCAAGAGGATTCCTCATCGAAAACTGAAAATCCCACTCACTCCACCTCCCATTCTATCCAAGTTATCTAGGAGATAGATCTTGTCCCTATTGATGGTAGAACCCATGAAAAATGTGTGAAAAATCCTTTCAATAGGAGGGAGGAGCATGAGGATTCCAATGTCTCTAAATCTTTAGAGACTAAAGATTGGAAGGAGTCTGATAGTACTCTTGAGACTAAATGAAAGCCCCAAAAATGGAGGATTTTGGAGAGCCAGGTCAAGCTGCAGGTTGATTTAAGTGGCTTGGGTCACTATCAGTCTAATTGAGTTACGAAGGAGCAGTGTAAAACTAGAATATTAGAAATAGTTTCAAAAGAGAAGTCCCTGTTAGAAAAAGATGCCCATTCCACTGAGTCCATGAAGGGCTCCTATGATGATGACATGAGTTTGAATAGGACTCAAAACACCCCCCCTCTCAACCCTCAATAAATTGTTGTACAATGAGTTTGCGCTTTTGTTTCAAGCTCTCTTCATCTTGATAACTTAGTATAACATGGGAATCATCTCAAGGTTGTGGGACCTTTTGCTAACTGAGATGAAACCTCCAGGTTCTAGGCTAGTTCTTCTTGGATTATCACCTTAGTTTTATCTTAACAAGAAAGTAAATCTTGAGGGGAAAGGGTTAAAAGGAAATGCATGAAAGGGAAATGACAGGAAAGCAAACTACCTACTAGGTGATGTACCAAAAATAGGGTTTGGATCTTAGTATAGAGGGATGAAATCAATGGAGGAATTAGTTCTAATAAGTCACAGCTCACTAGATAGGCTTGCATAAGTGTTTCATAAGTGGGTCTAAATAGAAGTCTCAACCTATGACCTGTAAACAAACATCCTTTTCTATGGGAATGAGACAAGACTACTAGGGGTTGTAGCATACCCACAAAACATCTAAATCAAATTAGACATAGTAACACACAAAATCACAAAAAGTGAGAGGGACCAGGAACCCCAATTTCTATTGACAGCATTCATAAACTTAAATCCAATAAGAGATAACTCACATAAGAAGGCATGAGGACAATAAGAGTGTCACAAAATGCTTTGCCATATTTGAATTATCAATGGGAGATTACAAAGAGTAGAAAACTAGAGGATAGAAAAGTGTCTCAAATAGCTTTCTAGGAAAGAAACTTTCCTTTTTACAAAATGTGAACTCTGATCTCTACAAGCTCCAAAAAAGAATATATACAACACTCACTGCACACAAGAAGGAGTCAAAATCTAACTAGGGTTACAGATTTACAATTTAATAATAGACCCTAGGTCGATCCAAGTCTGATCATAAATGATTTTTTGAAAATATCCCAACAGATTAGATATATCTTTCCTTGCGTGTCCATTCTTATACCACATTGCCTGCAGATAAACAACCTGGATCAACTACCCACCTGCAACACGACCTTGTCATTAAAGCTCCAAATATGATCTCACCACCTTTGGAAAGGACTATAGAAAATAATGGTACCTAGAACTTATCCATTAACCCGCGGCATGAAAACATGGCAAAGGACTCTGCAACATCGACAAAGATCACCTCAAAGTCCCTCGTAACCACCTTTGTCCTTAAAAATTAAATCTCTGAGCTACCCTGCCACTCGCAACCATCTCCGCAGAAGAAAAGCCCACGAAAAATATTCACACCACCTTGAAATAATACTAGTCACATGATCACATGAGCCCAAAAGGCTTCATGCAATCATGTGATAAGCCTTTAGAATCTACCAGTCTGCCACGCAAGACACCTGGGGCTCAAGATTGCACCGTAATTTAACCACAAGCTTCACCCCAGGTTTAGCCTTTTCTTAGTCGTAGAGTTGCTTCAGCCTTCTCTTAACCCCAATTACATCCAGCAACCACGCAAAACCATTAACCACACAATCGCACTCCACTAAGAAAGTAGAGCTCTGCTATCATATCTACGATCATGCGAATAAAGAGTCACTTTATCAGATATCACCAAGTTTAGAGGACAAAACTGATCTCCTCTAAAGCTCCTGCTATTTAAAATTTGGCCCCATTTAAGAACCACAATGTCACCAAACTCTCAGCCAATTAGGGAGAAGCATGTCAGCAAAGGAAGGACCCATATAGAAATGGACACTGGATGTTGGAAGATCCAACAGATGGCACAAGATCGTGTGTGTCAGAAGAACTTCATGAGAATACATGACAACTGTCAGATCATCAGACTGGGACCCATCATAACTAAGATTGCCAAAGCACCAGAGAATCCAATTGTGGTCACATGATCACATGGGATCAGAAGATCCCATATGAACATGCGACCACCATAGATTTTGAATCTACGGGGCCAATGTTATACCCGGCTTGCTACAACCTTCGCGTCACCACTCGAGACCACTGAGAAATGGATAGGTCATTGCCCAAGGGCCCACTACTGAAGCTGAAGCCTTTTGTTAACTATTAGAAGTCTTGTCACATGGTCACATGCAGTCAAGAGACCACATGCGATCATGTGACCAACTACAAGATGCTACAACTGACCCACTAAGAACTGTATCAGATAGTCATCACATGATATCATGGGCTTGAAAGATTCTATGAGATCATACGACCACCGTAGATCTTCACTGGGAAGATTCATCAGGCCCACAGTAATCAGAGTTGCACACTTAGAAAAAATGCTGACCCCAGGGAAGTGCAAAGCGTAGAAGTGGTCAAAAACATAGAAGTTTTTCAAACCAAAGGTCGAAAACATCTTGAGTTTTTAGAGTGAAGGTTGAAAACATAGAGGGTTTTTGACACTAAACATTTTGGAACCCTGCGACCAGTATTTCTTGCAAGCATGAAAAATTGAATATCTCCTTGGGTTTTGTGATTCAGTGCATGCAATCTGAACTAGGGCTTGAGAACATATCAAAGAACATGGGGTTCAAAGTGAAAAGAATAACAATATATGGATCAACTTCTCAAGCAAAACAAGATGCAGCAGGACTAAGACATTTGCAGAGGCCAAAATTGAAAGATGGGAAATTTTGGGTAACATTTTGGTGACTTCTGCAGGATCTCAGCCTACTAGACATTAGACCAGTGGCCTTGACACAATCCATTGGCATAGGAGTTAATTTAGGAACACAAAAATTTCTGACAAGGAGAAGGACAAAAACTATGCTTGAGCACTTCTTGGAAAACAAGGAAAGACTAATCTAGAAAGTAGGGAAGCTAACCTAGCCTAATCTAACCAGTGCAGGGACCTGGTTAGACAAAACCATTTACTGGTATGTTGAAATAATTCCCCATCCTCCTTAGGGTATTATACTTTTTGCATTTGGTGCTAATAAGGAGAAAGTGGGGAACAAAAATATACTGAACTACCTGACATATCAACCTTTGAATTTTGTAGTCTAGATCATAGTTGTTGTCCTCCTAGGGAGGCTGAAAAAACTAAATGGGCCTCTAGTCACCGAGGAGTGAATCTATGATGTCACCCTCCATGATGGTTTTCCATACCATGTCTTCTTCTATAGTTAGAGGATCATTCTCTTCTTCAGCCTGAAAAACTAATAGCTCTTCTAAGCTATTAGCCTGAGGAAGGCTCACAAGAATAGCTCTTTCAATGGTATCAACCTTTGCACAAAAATATTCTATGATGTAATCAAAACACTCCTCTACAAGGTTACCATCATCCTCCTTGCTTTGGCTCATCATGGTGACCAAAGCCAAGTCACCAAATATACTTGAATATTAACCTCTGAAAGGTTTGTATTATACAATCAGTATATCAGAGATAGCATAATATTTTAACATGAATCTGAACTTTGGTCCCACTAGGCATGCCAAAATTTTTGTACACTGAGTTTGCACCTTTGTTTCAAGCTCTCTTGGTCTTGATAACTTAGTATAACATGGGAATCATCTCAAGGTTGTGGGACCTTTTGCTAAC
Source organism: Chamaecyparis obtusa (assembly GCA_027943335.1). Classification (NCBI taxonomy): domain Eukaryota; kingdom Viridiplantae; phylum Streptophyta; class Pinopsida; order Cupressales; family Cupressaceae; genus Chamaecyparis; species Chamaecyparis obtusa. The sequence continues at coordinate 175,515 of BSBK01005000.1, forward strand.
CGAGATGAAACCTCCAGGTTCTAGGGTGGTTCCTCTTGGATTATCACCTTAGTTTTCTCTTAACATGAAAGTAAATCTTGAGGGGAAAGGGTAAGAAGGAAATGCATGAAAGGGAAATGACAGGAAAGAAAACTACCTACTAGGTGATGCATTGAAAATAGGGTTTGGATCTCAGTATAGAGTCATGAAATCAATGGAGGAGTCAGGACTAATAAGTCACAACTCACTAGATAGGCTTGCATAAGTGTTTTATAAGTGGGTTTGAACAAAAGACTCAACCAATGACCTGTAAAAAAACATCCTTTTTTGCAACTAGGTGTAGGAATGAGACAAGACTAGTAGGGGCTATAGCATACCCACAAAACATCTAAATCAGATCAGACATAGTAACACACAAAAACACAAAAAGTGAGAGGGACTAGGAACCTCAATTTCTATTGACAACATTCATAAAATTCAATCCAATAAGAGATAACTCACATAAGAAGGTATGAGGACAACAAGAGTGTCACAAAATGCTTTGCCATATCTGAATTATCAATGGGAGATTACAAAGAGTAGAAAACTAGAGGATAGAAAAGTGTCTCAGATAGCTTTCTAGGAAAGAAATTTTCCTTTTTACAAAATGTGAACTCTGAGCTCTATAAGCTCCAAAAAAGAATATATACAACACTCACTGCACACAGGAAGGAGTCAAAATCTAACTAGGGTTATAGATTTACAATTTAATAATAAACCCTAGGTCGATCCAAGTCTGATCATAAATGTTTTTTTGAAAATATCCCAACAAATCAGATATATCTTTCCTTATGTGTCCATTCTTGTACTGCATCGTCTGTAGATAAACAACCTGGATCAACTACCCACTTGCAACTTGACCTTGTTATTAAGGCTCCAAATTTGATCTCACCACCTTTGGAAAGGACTATAGAAAATAATGGTGCCAAGCACTTATCCATTAACCCACACCATGAACACATGGCACAAGACTTTGTAATGCCAACAAAGATCACCTCAGAGTCCCCCGCAACCACCTTTGTCCTTAAAAATTAAATCTTTGAGCTACCCCGCCGCTTGCAACCATCTTTGTAGAAGAAAAGCCTACAAAAAATAGTCACACCACCTTGAAATAATACTGGTTGCATGATCGCATGAGCCAAAAAGGCTTAATGCGATAATGTGACAAGCCTTTAGAATCTACCAGTCTACCACGCAAGACACCTAGGGCTCAAGATCACACCACAATTTAACCACAAGCTTCACCTCAGGTTCAACCTTTTCTTAGTCCCAGAGTTGCTTCAACCTTCTTTTAACCTCGGTTACATCCAACAACCATGCAAAACCATTAACTGCACAACCGCAGTCTGCTAAGAAAGTAGAGCTCTACTATCATATCCATGATCATGCGAACAAAGGTTCACTTTATCAGATATCACCAAGTTTAGAGGAAAAAACTGATCTCCTCATAATATTATCAACTATGACTAATGCTTATCAACTATTCCTAATTTATATTGATGCAAAGCATCCCAGAACCAATAAGTCAAAATGCCTTTCCAAAAGGACAAAATAATGATTTCCAAAAGAGGTTCCAAAACCAATATCCCAAGATGACTTAGGCTTGCAATCACTTTCATTAAAAACTAATTATTTAGTCATTTTACTTCTGATTTTACTTGATGACCAAATTGGTCATTTATTTAGTCATTTACATTTGTAGAACATGATTAGTTTTAGTCACGTGACTAAAAAAATGGTAGAACATGATCAATTTTAGTCACGTGACTAGAAGTTTTAGTCACGTAGTCATTTATTTGCCAAATTCTACTAGTGACCCAAGGAAACGCACGACTACATGCAGATTGTGGAAGAATTCAACATGCCATGTATGTAACTCCCAACATAGATGACATGTTGAAAATTAAATCTTATTTTTATTATCTTTTTCTTTTAAAATATTAATTTAAAATATTGTGTTTTACAATCTTCACAATATCAAATAATAGTTATTATAAAAAAATTTTTCCTTTCATTTCTAATTTGTTATAAAAGTTTTTTCCTTTGTTATTATTTAAAATATTTTGAGTGGGACAACTAAAGGTGAACACTTCTTTATTTTAAAATTTTGATACATAAATTTTGAAGAAACTAAACATCAACTTAGGAACATTAGTGGGTTATCAACATTAGAAACAATTTACAGTTGGGAAACCTTGAACATATTTTGGATGCTTGAAGAAACATATGCCTTTGTGTTTCAGTGTTGCCTAGGGCTTGAATAAATTTTCCAAATCAGATGTTACTCTTGTTTGCAATGCTTTTCAGAACATTCTCAATGACTACTTCCAATACATAGAATGGGCATAGTTCCTCTACAAGTTAAAAATAATTACTTGTTGTGAAGGAGAATTTACAATTAGCATCAAACTAAAAATATTATCATTCATACAATAAAAATAATAATATTTATTGTCCCATGTTTTTAACATGGAACCAAATTTCACCTATCATAGGGTAATAATTTAAATCTATAATTATATAATTACTATATATAATCTATATTATATTGCTAAAAAAAATTATATTTAGTATTTCATGGAATACAAGACCCTAAACCTACGCATCAATATGCCAATTTAGCATTGGGAATGTCCAACTACAAGGGAGTATCTTCCTCACCATTTTTGGGTGGTATTCAAGGCCTTGCCTATGTAAGTAGCTTCAGCTGTATGGCATATTATCGATGACTATGTGTTGATTCCATCTTCACCGAGGTGCATCTTTCATTCACAAGTTCTGTCAATTTTTCTTTCAAATTTTTATGATTTGTTACAATATTATGTGCAGTTTATGAATGTGGTGTCAAAGTTGGTGAGAGAGGACTTTGCATCTTCGGAGGACATTCACAATGTGGTGACCCGATACAGTCTCAGGGCATCTCCTTCTTGGGTGGGTGGTATTTTCTCCCCATCATGTTTGGATAATGAATTGGGATACATAAAAATGTTCGATGCTTTCAAGTTTGGCATATCCCATAAGGATAGGGAGGGATTCCGTGCTTCAATGGTGACATTGGTGGATTTCATACCCTTTTCAGTTTGGGCGCACACATTCAACATTTTTTACTATTGTTTGGTGATCTTGGCCTATGCCTAGGATGATGGTTTGGTTGGCTCCTCCTCGGACTGCTAGGCTATTCTGAGAGTTCCATTGGTTTCATCTGAGGCCATGGATTTAGCCTCCCCTACTAGTAGTTGTAGATGCCCATGCCATACTCGGGGCTCTTAGTGATGTCTCTTTGGAGAAGACTTCATGTTTTTGGGGTTTTTGTAATGATGGGGCTGGGTGATAGTTATCTTTTTTCTTTGTTTCTTCCCTGGTGTTATGAACTATGTTGTTCGTCCTTCGAATGTATGCCTTTTTGAAAAATTTTGATTTTTGGTGGTAGGGTACCACTTGTGTATGCTTGTATATATTGGCTGAGAAGGGAGTGTTTCTTCCTACTTCTTTCTTCCTGGAGCCCCATTGAAGTAGTTTTTTATTAATAAAAATTGATGGCTTTGTCTACTTTTATCAAAATAAAATAAAATTATAATACAATTAATTAAATCTTTGTTTTTATGTAATTTAAATTATTCTAATATATCAAATTTGGCATTTATATACTTCTCAATCTATATTTAATATAATTTATAGTGTATGCTTAATATATTATTTTTTAAATAGTAAAATAATAGTATGGTTTTTTTTAATCTATTTTTTATAATTATAATTATATGACTTTAAATTAGTTTTCCACAATTCATGGTTTATAATACCTAATAATTTAAATCTATAATTATACAATTAGTATATATAATCTATATTATATTACTAATAAATTTTAAAATAAATTTTAATATTTTATTTGTAGTTGAGTATTTTATTTGTAATTGAATTTTAAATATCATTAATAGTTTATTGTTTTAAATTTAATATCTAAAAATATTTATCTTATTAATATTATATTTATAACATAAATAATATTTTTGACTCAAACAATTTTTTTTTTATTATCTATTATATATTTTAACACCATACTCTCCATATACATTATAAGTTATATTAATGTATTAATTAATATAAATTATTTTTTTAATTATTTATATTATTAACATTAAACATTATCTTTATTTAGAATATTTTGTTTTAGATAATATTTTTTATGCTTAGATATAAATTATATGTAAATAAACATATTTCCCCTAAGTTTAAAATATGTTATAGATGACATATATAACTAGTGCATGAAAAACTAAAAATTGGTTTGTAAACTATATTTTCTCTTTTATAACAATTCAACTTCCAACTCACCTGAAATCAATAGTTTTCATCTCCCACCATATTTTCATAACAAATCTATCCCTATCAAAAAAGGAAATATATATTCTTGAAGAGGACTCTCTCCTCTAGTGTACCATATGTTTTTCAAATTTATTGAATATGATTTACTATTTTCTTTCTTTCTCTAAATTAATATATCCTTGACTATTAAAATACCTACTTATAATATCTTTTAATTAAAATAGACTATGTCTAATTAAAACACTATAAAATATCTATTAGGATATTCTTGACTCTGGTCTCTACAAAAGGGTATTTTTGTATCTTTTTAAATATCATTAAAAATATTAGGAATTATTGAAATGCCACTTTTTTGAAATAATTTTATTTCTATGAAAATTAGACTAGAAGTGGTATAAAACATGCATTTAATAGATATTTCCAATTGGAAAAGTTGAAGAACTTATATATAACTTAGCTAGAATGAAACTAGCTAGACCATATGTTTGACTTAAATTAATTTTTAGTTAGAAATACTATAATTCAGCTATGCTATAATAAGTAAAATATGGAAAAAATGCTTATTTATTTTTAATTATTAGTGGAGAAATAAAAATGGCTTTGCTCTGCCCTACTATCCGCACACACCCCAAGATCTTGTTTGTGCATTTTCTCAATCATCAATTATTTGTCTTCTCCAAAACAAAATACAGCAAGGAAGGAAGGAATATTACATTTTGTCAAACCTCCAGATAGAATGATGGCTTCTTAGGCTAGAAGAAAGTCTCTAATCATCAAAGATATGCACCTAAGATAGCTACTGCTCCCTTCTCCCTCCATTTATAAAATCAATTCTCTGCGTTATTCTCCTCTTCCCCTAGGTCTCAATCTAGGGCTTCTCCATGGGAGAGGAAAAATGTGCCCTCAGTTTCTAATAAATTCACAAATCACCGCCAAGATCTCTACTCACCTCCACACTACAAGATTCAATCCCCTATGAAGAAGATGGATCCATCACCCGAAAATCACCAAAATGCTAAAGCTCCTTTTGGTAGGAAACTAGTGGATTCTGGTAAGCAACATCTCTCCATAGGTAAGGTTTAGTCTCCACCACTTCGAAGAATAGTGGAATCAAATCTAAAAGGTAATAGTAATCTTAACTTTGCAAGCATTCAGGATTTGGGTAAACTTTCCTCAGCATAACCTAATCGACAAATTTTAGTCATAAAATATCAAACGCTAAGTAGCATACAGAGAATGTGGGTGAAATTTGTTTTTTTTTTGTAGATGGAATGGCATAGGGGCTTCAACAGAAACTATTGTAGCATGGATTGAATCTAAGATAACTAAAAAGGTACCCACCACTATCCTCCAAGAGAAATTTATTTATTTAGATTGCTCCAATGAGACTTTGAATATAAAACTTTTGTCTAAGGGATTACCATAATTTAGGAATAAAGGTTTTCCTTCCTTTGACTGGATGCCTAAGTTTGACCCTTTAAAATTAAAATATTTTCTAATTAACAGAGCAATTCTACTCAATAATCTTCCATTTGAACTCTTAGATATTGATTGCCTTCGAGAAATAGGAAATTTCCTAAGGCAATTTGTAGGAGTTGTTAATAATGATATGATTCATGTGGAAAGAATTATTATTGTCAAAATGAAACTTAACATAGTAATCAACTCCCCTTTGGAAATTTTCTATGATTCAGGGTCGATTACAATTTACCAAAAATTCTATGATGAGGATCTAGAGGAAGATGATTCTTCTCTTAGAGATTTGAAAGGTGTAGTGGATTCACATCTTAAAGATGGGGAAATAGAGCCCTATTCCATTCCATCTTTTCTTATAAACCCTGCTATCACAAACATCAGTGAAGCAAAAGGGGATTATGGTTTACTAGTAACGAATAAGTGGATCAGGAAAGTCCAAGATCAGGTAGTCCTTATCAATGACTTAAATAATAATAATAATGTAGAATATGGTTTTAATACATTATCATCATCTTTAGAATAAGGGAAAATATGTCCTTACTCCAAATTTCTGATTTCTGTAGAGCCCATTCCGGCATTAGCCTTTAATGAGAAAGAAGGTTGTTTTTGTTTTCTCAACCACTTCCCTGAGCAAGATGAATCCTAGAGAACTAATAAATGCATAATTTCAAAGACCTCCACTAAGGACATCCCCACCTTAATAAATGAAACTATGTCATTGAAGACCCCTAAAAAAATTATTTGGTCCAATCCTAGCCAACTCAAAAAAACTCATTCAATAGAAACACTTTTAATACAGACATCTGAAACACCAAGTAATCTTCCTAACTTAGAAAACAACATAAAATCAACCTTAAGTAAGGATAACATTAATTTTTCACTATTTTATGGTGATGAAACTAGTGATATAGATGAGTCTAACAGATAAAAGAATATTCTCATCAAAGAAATTATGAATATTGATACTTCAATTACACTTTCAAATATTATTCAAAATACAATAATTTCACCATTGCAGATTCATCCCACCCTTGACATAAATAAACATTTTTTCCAACAATACTCCATAGGATGTAGATAAGAACAAATTTCAAACCTTACCTTTAAAACTTGACTCTGAGCTCTTAGACGTTTATGAATCTTTGAACATTATTAGGATGGAAATTGAGGGAACACAAAATGTAGCATCTGAGAGTATCCCAAAGATAAAGTTGGATAGGAATCTTTTGAATTCTAGGACAAAGGACAAGCTACTAAGAAATGATCATATAAACAATTCTACTCTTAGTAATTTTACAAGTATGGTTGAGGCTAATACTAATTCATCTTTGTTTTCTAGTGATACCGCTAATAAAGACCTATCAAATAATGAAGAGAACCTAGAGTCTGATGATGCAAAATTAGGGAAGAAGTAAATATAATAGAAAATTATATAGGAGAAATAGTAACTGAGGATTTAATGGAACAATTCTTGGATGAAATATGTGATCCAGAAGAAGTAGAATGTAAGAAATAAATCATAGGTGATGGAATCAAAATAAATAGCACCACCCAAGAAGGATCTATAGAAGAGATATTAATAAATCTGGAGGAAATAGAATCACAAGAGTAAGAATCATTAGGTATTTCTCAACTTAAGGAATGTAAGAAAACCCCACATTGTGCGAAAAAAGAAAGGAAAAGAGGAAGAAAGGCCAATACAGAGTTAAGAAGCTTAGCAGGGGAAGCTTTAGGTCAGGTCAAAATCACATCTATTCTAAATGCAGGGAAGGGGAAGAGCCTTCCCAAGGAGCCATGAATGTCCTTTCATGGAATGTTAGAGGCATGAATGCCCCTAACAAGTAGCATATGATAAAATTTTGTATCAAAAATCATAATCCAGAGATCATGCTAATACAAGAGACTAAGCTAGATCATATAGAACTAGGAAATTTAAAAAATAAATTAGGATTGAAGGAAATGGAAGCCTTGTTGGCTGAGGGAGCATCTGGTGGCTTCGCTATCATTTGGGATCCTAGGAGTACATCAATTAAAATTACAAAAAAAAGATAATTCTAGATGAGTGGAATAGTTAGAAACTTTAGACTTAATCTGACCTTTAATCTAATAAATGTATATGTGCCCATTCAAAATAAGGAAAAACTATTAGTCTGGAAAGAAATTGAATCATATCTTGAACAGACAAAGGACATGCTCTACTTTCTAGGAGGTGATTTTAATCTGATAACAAAAATCTTTGAGAAAAAAGGAGTGAATTCCCTTCCACCTACTTCTAAAGACTTTACACATTGGAGAGATAAGAACTCTCTCCTTGAAATTCCAATAGAAGACAACTCCTTCACTTGGAACAATAGAAGACTAGGTTTTTGCAACATAGCAGAGAAATTAGATAGATTCTTTCTTAAAGGTAGTTTTAAAAATTTTGATATTTCACTATCAGCTAACATCCTTTTGTTATTAGGTTTGGATCACTATCTGATACTTCTTAGCATCTTAGAACCATCTAAGCCAAAGAAATGTTCCTTCAAATTTGAACAAGCATGGTTAAGGGCTCCAGACTTCCTAATGCTGATTGAATCCTAGGGGTCAGAGCCAAAGATATCAAGCTCTAAAATTTCTAGATTAGTAAACAAACTAAAGTGGATAAAAAGGAAATTGTTAGAATGGAACGCATCCAAGTTTGGTAACATCTTTGAAAAAAAACTAGAGCTAGAATTAGAATTGGGAGAAGTTAACTCTCAAGTTATCAAGGATGGAATGAATGATGATTTGTATCATAGGGAGAAGAATTTACTAAAGGATTATGAAGAGGTAATGGCATGAGAACAAATTTTTTGGAAATAGAAATTAAGAGAAACTTGGTTAGAAGCAAGTGATAGAAATACTAAATTCTTTCATAATAGTACTAAACAAAGAAGGAACACTAATAGGATTTCTTGTATAGTTAATGATAAGGGTGACACCATACTATAATCCAAAGGCATAGTAGAGGAATTAATAAACTACTTCAAAAACATTCTAAATAACAAAGAATCTTTGAATCTAGGATGTCAAGCCGAACTTTTGAAAATATCCCGAAGGTCATATCCAAACAAAAAAACCAAATCTTAAATGGTAAATTCACCATGGAGGAGATTCATCATGCCTTAATGCAAATGAATCCTGACAAATCTCCAGGACCAGATGGCTTCACGACTATTTTTTACCAAAAGTGTTGGCATTTTAATGGAAAAGAGGTTACTGATTCCATCGAAGGGGTTAGGAACTTAGGTTAAATACTTAAAGAGGTAAACAATACATTTTTTCTCTCATCCCCAAAAAAGAGAAACATTCTAGCCTCAATGACTTTAGATCAATAGCTCTATGTAATATAGTGTATAAACTACTCACTAAAACACTGGCCCTCAGACTTCAAAAACTTCTACCCTTAATCATCAATGAAGAACATATAGGTTTTGTCCCTGGGAGATCCATCTTTGATGGGGTAATCATAGAACAACAAGAAATACACTCTATCCTCAAGAATAAGAACCCAAGTATGCTTATAAAATTGGACATAAAAAAATCATATGATAAAGTAGACTGGAGATTTCTATGTAAATGCATGGAGGCCTTTTCTTTTCTAAAAGCTGGATAAACCTTATTTTCGAATGCATCTCTACACCTATGATCTTGGTTTTAGTGAATGGGACCCTGAAAGGTTATTTTGGCATCTCTAGAGGCCTTACACAAGGGGATCCTATTTCCCCATTTCTATTCATAATCATGGTAGAAGTCCTAGGTAGAGAAATTTCAAAAGAAAAGGAAAGAGAGGCCATTGAAGGAATTTCCATCACAAGTGACTTAGACCGTACCACTCACCAACACTTTGTCGATGATACTCTTCTTTACGAAGCTAGTAATAGAATGGAGGAATATACCTTTAAGAGGGTCCTGAGGACTTATTTATTGGCCTTAGGACAAGAAATCAATGCACACAAATTAGACATCTTCTTCTTCAATATTGATTTAACAACTGAAAGAGTTATCTATAATATCCTCAATTTTAAAAAGGGTAAGCTTCCCTGTAAATATGTAGATCTTCCCTTAATTAAGGATGACATAGCTATAGACATATGGGATCCCATCATTGATAAGATTAAAAAAAAATGAGCTCTTGGAAAGGGAGATAGCTGTCCTCTACTAGTAGAACCACCATGGTAAGGTCAATTCTGATAGCCATGCCAACTTATCATCTATCTTGTATGAGCCTTCCTTCAAATAAGAGATCAGAAATAACCAAGCACTTGAGAACATTTTTTTGGTAGGGAAGCAATGAGAATAAGAAAATTCCCTTAATATCATGGGATAACATTTGAAAACCCAAAGAGGAAGGTGGGGTGGGTCTTAAAAAATATGGGGACCATGGTAGAACCCTAGGAGCCAAAATCCTATGGAGACTCTATAGAAATTTGGAAGCTAAATGGGCTAAGATCCTACTCCACAAATATTTTAAAAACCATTACCCCATTAACATCTTTAGAGAATCTAATCCTCATAAAGGATCAAGAATATGGGATTTTATGATGAAGTGTAGGCATATCATTATCAATAAATTAACATGGTTATAGGGTCGGGGGAAGAGATTTTGTTTTGGGATGACTCATGGGGAGGTTATGAAATTATATGAAAAAAGTTGAATAACCCCTCCCTAACTAATATATTAAAGGAAAATAATGGCATCATTCTCAAAGACTACAAAACTTTCAATGGGGATAAATGGGTCTGGAAATCCTTAATGAATTTTGGAATCACATTTGTTGAGGAGGCAGCAATTATGAATATCCTAGAAAATAGAAAAATTTCTTTAAACAACTCGAAAGATTTACTAGCTTGGGATGGATCTAAATGTAGAGAATATAATACTAAGGAAGGGTATAATCTCATAGTTCAAAAACATAAGAGACCTAAAACTTCCTTACCTATCCACCTCTATTGGGGAAAGGAGTGTCTTCCAAAAGCTAGATTTTTCTCATGGCTAGCAATGAACTATAGACTCTTAACTACAGATAGATTTAATAAATTAGGCCTTTATGTTCCCAGTAGATGTCCTCTTTGTGAAAAGAGCAAAGAAGATAATGATCTTTTTTTGTTAATTGTCCATAATTTACTAATTAGTGTTAGGATTGGTTGCTAGGTAATCTAGGATGGTCCTCAGCCTTTCCCCATTCCCTCATCACAATGTTGTTGTTGCCCTAATTTTCCTTCCATTCAAATTTGGCTAGGGTTTTTATGTCAGACCTTCATCTCCTTAGTCCTGTGAGAAGCTCTAAAAAATTTCATGGGTCTACTCTTTTTCCTCTGGCCTCTCCAATGGTTTCTAAGTCTCTGGCTAGGTGAAAAAGCCCCTTAAAATTTCATAAAACTAGCCATTGTATGAAATCCTTCTGGCCTGTTATATTTTCTCATTACCTTTTTTGGCCACTTCAGTGATCATATTTCCACATGTGCCAAATTTCTTCCTAGGTTGAGCACTTTAATTTTTCCTAAGTTTCGCAGCGCGTATATTTTCCTAAGGGTTAAATGCTCATTTGATCTGACAGTCATCGCTATTCCATTGATCCAAGTTGCTAACAATTTAAGATCACAGTATAGTGAGGGTCATCGATCTTACTTTTCCTCCAGTGCAGTATCTCATCAGTGGGACTGGTGCCACCTCATCTGATTTGGTGGCTTCTGATTTGTTAGCAATTGGTGATTTGGTTGCTTGTTAGTGGGCCCTTTCCTTTTGACATGTTAAGCTTTAGTTTCATCATGCGGTTGTTGTTATGCCAGAGACTCAAGATGCAACTTGTTTAATCTGGTAGTATAGCAAAAACTATGGATTCTCTTCATCACCTAGACCTCTGACAGTGGGGCCATTATTAGGAAAATGTACTACATGTATCCGAGGGGGTGGCTTTTGATTGGTCGTGCGGTGGTGATGTGGAGACAGGTCAGTAGGGGCCTAGCAGGTTGTCTTTCCTTTCAATTCAATGACGGTCGGATGATCACAAGGGCCCAAAATATTCCGTGCGATCATGTGACAACTGTTGATCTTGCTTGTTGCCAAGGTTCTGTAAGGTGGGTCCATTGTCAGATATTACTGAGGTGTGTTAGGTCATTTTTCTAGTCATTGCAGATTCTCATGAAATTGGCTTCTCCCCTGCATGTTTCTTGGTTTTTGTCCTGCCTTGTGCTCTTTATTGTTGTCACCTTGCTTTAGTCCAAACTGTGTCTACTAATGTGCAAAACCTAGAAAGATTTTCAAATTCTAAGGTCCACGGGAAGCATCTTTAAAATCTGCCAAAGTGTTGAAAACCCACAGTGTTTTTGAAAATCCACGTTGTTTTCGACCTTTTTGACCTGCATAAAACCCTCGATGTTTTTGGCTTCCTTGTTTGCCTTTGTGTCATCTTGAAAATTATGCGTGTTTTCAATCTTTACTGAAAACCTTGTGTGTTTTCAACCTTGCCTTTCTTCTTTCCTGCCTACACTTCTTGTTCATTAGTCTTAACTACGCAAGTGCACTAGGTGGTGGGCTCGGGTTTTCAAAGGCTCTTCTCTGATTGGCTGTCACATGGCCACCTGTCAGACTTTTCTGACATGTGATCATGTGACTGCTTACCACCTATCTGTGTGGGTCCCAGTTCTGTAAGGCTACTTGGTGGTTTGCTTTTCTATGTGCGCAAGTGTGATGTATGGTGGGACCTAGTTTCTAGATTGGGCAGAGGGTCCTGGCATGTCAGAAGATCAATAGTTGTCATTAAAGAATGAAGGATGTGTTAAGGCTATGCACTTTTGCGACCACCGTCTGATCCTCTAAAAGGTAAGGCTCATGTCCGATTGATCCATGTGGCGGTGACTTGTCAGCCGGGCTTGGTGTCAGAAATTGAAGATCTACGGTCGGCATATGATCGCATGGAATATTCCTTACCCATGTGATCATGCACCCACCATCTGATTTGGTGTAGATGGTTTGTTTTCTTTGGGCTCACTAGCAGATGTGGCAGCCTTTGGTTGGCTGGTGCATGATCGCATAGCCCATTCTTTAGCTATGTGATTATGTGATCGGCTGACATGTGTCCTTGTTTCTGGTGGAAGGTGCTAATGTGGCGTCACACGTGGTGTGTGGCAAGCCGAAGTCTTAGGCAAGGCAGGTTGTTGGTAGGGTTAAGTGGTGCAGCTTGTCGCATGTTTGCATAGCCCATTTCTGGGCTATGCGATCATGCAACAATGGTCTAAACATCCAATAGTTATGTGGAGGTAGCTATTTGCAAGTTGTTGCATGTTCGCATAGCCCATTCTCAGGCTATGTGATCATGCGACAAACCATCTGTTGTCGCAGTTGTGGAGTTAGGGTGGGTCCACTATGTGGGTCTTGCTGGTGTACTCAGTTTTGATTGGTCGGCAACTGGTGGTGGGGCCGAGGATTTCTGTGGGTGATCTATGGTTGGCATTGCGTGGTTAAGAAGCTATCGTCACATGATCACAAGGGTTAGTTTGGTGCCTTGCGATTATGTGACCAGACATAACATGAGGCCTGATTTCCTATGGTGGTCAAGTTGATGGTAGCATGATTACGCATTTAGGGGAAAGTGGTTAAGGAATGTGAAGCCCGCACAATGCAAGGTGACCATTGAGATTCAAATTCAAATTCTACACAGTGTTTCCAGTGATAGAGGGTACCAGACTTTATGGGTTTCTGGCCATTTCTTGACTTGGTTGGTGAAGGCTATGCTCTAGCTGTCTGTAGCTTGTTGCAACCTATTTTGGGTTCCCATGGTAGCTAGTGGTATATACTATCAAGTTTTTGACTATGTAGGGGTTCTGGATTTTTTAGTTCCAGTGGGAAGTAGGGAACATTGTCACATTGTAGGAGGCTGAATAGAGCTTCTAGACATCTTTTGCGGGTTGTTGAAGTGGTTCTCTCATTTCTAGTATAGACATGTACATGATTCATCAAACTTAATACAATTACTTTCATGCTTTCATGTCTCTCCTTGGTGTCATTCTTGTGAGTTTTGGATTTTTTGATCCATTGCATTGGGTTGCCTTTACATATGTTCTAATCTTTAGTTCTTGATCTAGGATCAAGTGAAATATACTTTAGATAGGGCATAGATTCATTTTGGTTGTCTACAAAAGGATCTTATAAGCAGTGGGTGGGCTGGGATAGTTGTATTTATGGCTTTGAATCTTTGATAGTAGTTGGTTCATGCTTCTATATTTTCATTTGATGATTTTCCCAATGGATAATGGCACTGATCAAGGATTAGTATATTTAGTTGAGTCCAATGTTTGATGGGTTTTGGTTATTTTCTGCATCTCTTTACATCAATACCATTTCAAGTCTTGACCCTTCACAAGACCATTTTACACTGTATAGTAGAGTTGATTCAATGAATACCTAGTTAGTATTCAGTAATCCTTTACTATGATCTACTTTATGAATCCAGAATTATAAGGTGTGTAGTAAGTAGAGTTTGTCTAGATTAGGTGCACCCGCCTTGGTTTTGCAGAGCCAGAAGCAGAAGAGGGCATTTTAAGTCCCTATAGTTGGTCTAGTTACCCTAAGACCTCATAGCAATTTTGAAGCTAACCATTCCTAAGATCCATCTGAGGGTATACTAATAGCCTTTTTGAGCATAAGAGTTTTTGAACACCAACAAGATGGCGACTCTGTTGGGGAAATGAAATAAGTTTATTGATAAGAGTATCCCAGAGTCTTGTTGTATTCAGTTTGGGGAAGAGTCTTTTACATTTTCCAATCTGAGAATTGCTTTTCAGATTTGCAAATGTGCTACCTAGATTTTCTGATTGATTTATGTGTGGCTTTGCTATGGGAATGCTCAAAGTCTATTGGTGTTTCACGATAGATCAGTAAAATTTGTGTCCTTTGAAGAGAGGTGGCAACTCTATGCTAGAAAGAACCTGAATTGTGAAGTTTTGTTGGGACTTCAGTCAGATAAGAAGAAGGTAGCAATATTCAACAGGGTAATCTAGGTATTCTCCATCAAAATTATATGTATATGCATGGTCCTAGTCACATGATTGTGTCATTAAAGGGATAGGACAAGTGTGAGGTATCTCAGAATAGCCAGAGGCGGGAGTCATTTACAAGTGTTTTGATTCCCTATTTTTTATTTACAAAGAATCAAGTGTAAAGGCATAAGGTTGTATATCAGTGATAGATGTGCTTAGGGGTCCTATTGGTAGGGGTTATGCACCATTTTGTTATAATGGCATACCCAATTTCCCCAAAAAGGTCACTGATGAAATCAGAGAGTATCTACCAAAGTTCAATAGGAATCAGTGTCCATTAGCAAGAAAGCATGCATAGGATTTTTTTGATTTAATGTGTGATTTTGATGTCTACCATGAGGATTTGTGGATGAGGTTGCTTGTGTAGACCATTGAGGGAGATGAATGGGAGTGGTTTTCTTTTTTGCCTGTAGCCTCTATTTCTTCATGGAATGAGTTGTGTTCTTGCTTCATTGATTATTTTGATAGCTAGGTGGATGTTAAATCAATGTTGGACAATTTGATAGGAATTCAGATTGAGGAAGGTGAGTTGATTCAAAGATTTAATAGTAGATTCAATAGGACATTATTGGATATCCCTGAAAACTACAGACCACATGATCAGTTTTTTTAGTTATATACTTGAGTGCATTTAACCAAAAAATAGGTTTCTTGCTGAGGGATAAACAACCACAAAGTCTACATCAGGCTTTTGAGGTTGCATTGGATATTGAGTGCAATCTGAAGTCAGGAGTTATAAGAAGACATGCCTCTACTAGTTTTCATATTCAGAGTAGGATGAATGATCAGGAGGAGGTTGAGAAACATTAGTGCTCTCATCCCTCTAATTGTTGTATTAATCATAGTGTTGTATGTGAAGGTGAAATGAATTTTTCTACCAAGGGTCTGATTAATGAGAAGCTGGTATCCTTGTCATCTAGTGGTGGTTATGAACACTTTCAGATTATAGAGGATACACATTTCTCTTCGCATGATTTTCCCAAGAATAGTGATGATGATTGTGAAAATTCTCAGCCACCAAGTGATGTTGATATAGATGCTGAGAAAGGTGTTGACTGTGGGAGCATGGATGAGGTTGAGAATGAACTACTTTCTGATGATATGTCACAGGGTTTCTCTCATGTTGCAGAGGTTTTTTCTTTGTAGTCTTCTATGTCAGTGGGTGGCAATGATGTTCATTGTAAAGTCTTAGAGGTTGAAGACTTGTGGGGAAACCCATGGGATGGTTCTTCTGATGAGTACAACACTGATTACTCATATGTTGATAGTAGTGATGAGTCACACTCTAGCTTTGATTCTAAATTTTCTTCTTCTATTGGAGATGTGTATGAGGATGGATATGATGACATATATAGTGAGGTTGCAAATGAGTTATTTGGTGAGGACACTAGTGAGAACCAGTTGGAGCTGTGTCTGAATTACTGTGAGAAACAATTCCATGTTGTTTCTAACCCACTATTTGAGGAGTGTGCTTAGAGGATGGATTTTGTTGAGGATTGCTCACCTTCTGCACTTAAAGCTTCATATACAGTTGATCTAGAGTCTCCCTCACAAATGAGGCTAGTTGAAAGAAGGGTAGTGTAGGATGAATGTTTCTTTGTTGATGGAGGTGCACTACATTGGGACAATGTTTTTCTTCTACCACCAAGTAGTGAGAACAATGGTGATGTTCCAGTTCATGATGTTGATCATGTGAATCATCCTTGTGAGGATAAAGGTGTGATTTATCAAGAGAAATCAGACTTGATAAACTTGAGTAACTAGATATATGAGTATGTTTCAATGGCCTTGGCAGAGGTAAGTGCAAGTGAGTATAGTTGCTTTTCTTTTGATATGCCAGAATGCATTAAAGATGAGTTGGATGATTGTAGCTAGGAAGAGTAGGTATCAATTTCTTGTCCTCTTTCATATGTTTCAATCCATGATGATTTTGATGATGCATGTTTTCCAAATAGTGAGTTTATGGGGGAACATGTGAAGGAAGGCATTGGTGTTAGTAAATCCAGAGTTGTTCTACAGTCTGTGCTAGGCAATGTTTTCTATCATTGTGCATGTGGAAAAGGTTTCAGACCTTTGCTTGATTTTGTGAGCAGAAACTAGGTTTTTGATAGAGGAAAGGGATGGCACTCCTTTGGGCATCCGGATGTTGCTTCTGTATATCTTGTGCAAGTGGTGCTAGGTTTTTGTGAGGAGCCAGTCTATGAATTTTGGGATTAAAAGTGGGGTGAGGGCCTAATTGTTTTGTCCAAGTGGTTGGTCTACTCTCCTAGTGATTCTAAATCCTTTCCATGCCTGCAGGGGGCATGCATCCCCTACTAGAGCCACTCTTAGGCCATTTTTCCAATCATTGCAGATTCTCATGAAATTGGTTTCTCCCCTGCATGTTTCTTGGCTTTTGTCCTACCTTGTGCTCTTTATTGTTGTCACCTTGCTTCAGTCCAAACTGTGTCTGCTAACGTGCAAAACCCAAAAAGATTTGCAAATTCTAAGGTCTGCGGGAAGCATCTTTAAAATCTACCATAGTGTCAAAAACCCACAGTATTTTTGAAAATCCACATTGTTTTTGACCTTTTTGACCTGCATAAAACCCTCGATGTTTTTGGGTTCCTTGTTTGCCTTTGTGTCATGTTGAAAATTCTGTGTGTTTTGGATCTTTACCAAAAACCTTGTGTTTTCGACATTGCCTTTCTTCTTTCCTGCCCGCACTTCTTGTTCATCAGTCTTAACTGCGCAAGTGTGCTGGCTGGTGGGCCTAAGTTTTCAAAGGCTCTTCTCTAATTGGCTATCACATGGCTGCATGTCAGAATTTTCTGACATGCGATCATGTGACCGCTTGCCACTTGTCTATGTCGGTCCCAGTTTTGTAAGGATGCTTGTCAGTTTTCTTTTCTATGTGCACAAGTGCGATGTATGGTGGGACCTAGTTTTCAGATTGGGTAGAGGGTCCTAGTGTGTTAGAAGATCAATGGTTTTCATTAAAGCATGAAAGATGTGTGAAGGCTATGCACTTTTGTGACAACCATCTGATTCTCTAAAAGGTAAGGCTCATGTCTGATTGATCCATGTGGAAGTGACTTGTCAGACTTGTTAGCGGGGCCTGGTGTCAGAAATTGAAGATCTACGGTCAGCATATGATTGCATGGAATATTCCTTACCCATGCAATCATGCACCCACCATCCGATTTGGTGCCAACAGTTTGTTCACTTTGGGCCCCCTAGCGGATGTGGTGATGTGGTAGCCTTTGATTGGTTGTCACATGATCGCATAGCCCATTCTTTGGCTATGCAATTATGCGACTGGCTGACACATGTCCTTGTTCCTGGTGGTAGGTGGTAATGTGGCATCACACATGGTGTGTTGTGGGCCTAGGTCTTAGGCATGGTGGTTGTTGGTAGGGTTACAGGGTGCAGCTTGTCACATGTTCGCATAGCCCATTTTTGGGCTATACGATCATGCAACAACGGTCTGAACATCTAGCGATTACGTAGAGGCAGCCGTTTGCAGATTGTCGCATGTTTGCATAGCCCATTCCTGGGCTATGTGATCATGTGACAAACTATCTATTATCGCGGTTACAGAGTTAGGTCGGGTCCACTGTGTGGGTCTTGCTGGCATGCACAGTTTTGATTGGTCAGCAACTGGTGGTGGGGCCGAGGACTTCTGTTGGTGATCTGTAGTCAGCATTGTGTGGTTAAGAAGAAGCTATCCCATGATCACAAGGGTTAGTTTGGTGCCTTGCGATTATGCGACCAGACATAATAGAGGCCTGATTTCCTATGGTGTTTAAGTTGATGGCAGCGCGATTGCACATTTAGGGGCAAGTGGTTAAGGAATGTGAAGCCTGTGCAATGCAAGGTGACCATTGGGATTCAAATTAAAATTTTACAGAGTGTTTCCAGTGACAGAGGGTACCAGACTTTATGGTTTTCTAGCCATTTCTTGACTTGGTTGGTGAAGGCTATGCCCTAGCTATTTGTAGCTTGTTGCAACCCATTTTGGGTTCCCATGGCAGCTAGTGGTATTGTAATACCCCTCACAGCTTATTACTGTTGAGACTATGTTTTAGCTGATACTATTTTACCTTAGCTGATTAGACCAGACATATTTCATATTTATATTATGGTGTGTAATTAAACAGTTATACTTTGATGCTGATTATAATGTTTAGATTTGAACCAAAAACATTATGTGATGGTTAAATTTAGTAATGATGGATTTTATATGATGTTTCATATGCATGTATTAATCGATGTAATTTAGATGATTATTCATATTTGGTACTTACCCCATACCCGCATGTGTATGGTATCGTGTTTGTTGTCATGTATGTCTTCTTTTCTATTTGACGTGCATGTATGGTAGTGGAGGAGGTGTAGTTACCTACATTGAGTCAGGTTGACCCATCCCAGCCATCCCTACCATTGTCTACTATTATGTTTATATATGCACATGTACATGAAGTGGGTTTATGTAGGTTGCAGGTACTGGGCATCGACTTCCCTGGCTTGACAGGATGAGCGTGCCCTCATTATGTCTCAATGGCGAAGAAGGGGAGTTAGCACTTAGGCCAATTCCCTATCCCAACCTAATCGTCCTATAGGAACGGATGGAAACCTACTTGACTTACCCGATTCAAATTCATTCTAGCAGAATGAATTTGATACCTTTCCTCTATTAAACATGATATTGATCCTAGGATTATTCCTTGCATGTGTCGTATCTGGTTGTTGGTGATTGATATGTTAATCATGTTAGCAGTTTATGTTATGTTATGTATTAGTAAGTATATTGTTATTAGTATGATAAAATATGATTAGATATATATAGGTATACCCTATGTCACTTTTAGTAATTTGAATTTACACTAATAATACACATATATTGATACTGCATACCTATTTTATAAATTGAGAAAATAAAGTGAGATATTCTAGTTGTTAAGATAAATAGAAATAAAAAGGAAATAAAGTGAAAGGAAATTTACAATTTAAAATTGTTTTATTTTATTCCCATAAAATGGGAAGTTGACTTGAATAGTAGGGGGGAAATAATAAAATATTTCTCCCCCACTTTTCAAGCCAATTTGGAGGAAATAGAGAGAGGACTTGTCATTACTTTTCTTATGAAAATTTAGAGAGAAAATAGAGAGGGAAGTGAAGAGTGGAGGAAGAGAAGAAAGGAAGAGGAGAAGGGAAATTGGGAGCAGATCTATTAGCAACTGAGGGACTGAGCTTGTGGGTTTGAAAGGTGATCTTGGCTGGACTTCATCAGCCTATTGTTGGACCAGGTAGGTTTTGAGTTTACTTAATATTCTCTAAATTAGTTTTTAATTCTTCCACCAAATGAGAGCATACACTTATCTTCTCAAAATGTAGAGTGAAGCAATAAATCAATGAGAATTTAGTTTGCAATGTGGAATTTTAACATCACAAACATACAACCCCCTCTAATTCAACAATTAGTGAATCCAAGTTTGAAATAGAAAAGAACTTGTTATTCCATAACACAATGGAACTTAGTTATGTTTTGATCCAATGTTTTCCATATTATTCATTTAATAGATCACATCATTATTCTGAAAATTGAAAGAATTAGTGTATCATCTTGACAATCAAATTTGGAAACAAATCATCATTTGCATGGGATAGAAAAATAAACCAAGTCTTGGAGGAGAAACAAAGAACTAAAAAAAAAAAACTAAGTCTTTGAACAAAATAGACATTTCCATCTCTCTGGAAAATGTATGGGAAATAATTCTCATAGACTTTTAAAAAAAAGAAAACACAGTCATTATTATAATATTTCTTTTGCCACCTAATTTCAAAAAATGTATATAATATAGTTCAAAGTACTAAAACCACAACCATCCCATAAAATGGAGCATATATTAAATTAAAAAATTAGATAAAAGCAACACTTACCTTTCCGAATGAGACCCACGCCATCTTTAAGGACTGGAATTTCAATTTACAATAAATAAATAAATATTATAAGTTTTAAAACAAGCTATGAGTTTCCTAGACTGAATTAATTTATTAGGGGATGGGGAGGGGTCAAATCCTATGTCCCCTCACCCACTTAAACACCCCAACTTCTTCCAAGTTTGCACTCCCCCCATGCCAAGTAATTAATGGCATTGAAAATGGTTGTTTTTTCCACTTTTTAGGTGATGAAATCACCCTACACACTCCATGTATTTCTCAGGCTTTGGGGAGGCACTTTATATTGTTTGAAATAAACAATGGAAATGAATTTAATATTTGTTTGGGAACAATCTCCCAAATTTTACAACGCCTCCTTCATGCACTTTATCACATGACCTTTACCCATGACGTGGCAGGTACTTGTCAGGTCTTAATAACTTGTGGGGTGGCGTGAGTTTCTAGCACCATGCCTTTTCATTGATTATTTTCTTTTCTTTTTGAAACAACTTGCCATCTTTGGGCACCACCTTTGAGCTTGGTACTTGTATGAAGTACTTGGGATTTGGTGGGACCCTATGTATCCTCACTATGTCTTGCTTTCCCTTAAATTTCTAAGCAAATCTTTTTGGGCTTGTATAGTGGCATGGGTTTTGGGCCCAATTGACTTAACATTATTATATTTGGAAGCCCACTTGTTGACTCATGATGTTAGGTGATGGGATGTTTTCTAATGAGGGTAATGATAGGGGTTGTTTAGATGTTAATGGGTGTTAGTGATTTATTGCAATAATCTTTATTTTGTGTTTTATTTATTTTGCTTTTGAGTTTTGTTTTCATGTAAAATGATATTTCTTATCTAGGGAGCCACTACTAAGATGTTAAATAAGAAATTTGAAAGCATTGGGGTGTTTTAATTTACTATTTGTTTTGGTAATTAATTGAGCCTTGTAAATTTAGCCTTGGTAATTGAATGTTATGAATAGGTGTTATAGTATTATTACTAGTAAACTTATGTTTTTTTTTATCCTTTAATTTTACTTTATGAGTGCATATCCGAGATTAGTATAATATAATCTTTTCATTAGTTAATAAACATTCTCATTAATCAAGTTGTAATAGGCATTAGTTAGTGTTAACAATGTGGTCATTTTATTGTGGACGTGGATAATCCAATTAGT